>CM059264.1:29909908-29992408 GCA_030347555.1 Lablab purpureus
ATTTTTGAGAGAAAACACCTTGCTCTCTTGTTTGGGAAGGTCTTGAATGGGATTTATGACTTACTCTTTTTATCCAACACCCAAAACAGAACCTTCTACTATAGCTCCTTCAGCTCTTTGAGAAAATCTTCATCAATCTTCTCTCTTGAAAGCTTTGAATGCTTTTTATGCCTTTCCTTTTCTATCAAGCAACCTTTCTTTATGAGATGGCACAAGTCTTTAATGTTGATTAAAACTTTCTAAAACTTCATCATCAAAACTTTAGGTCTTCATAAAACTCTGGTCTTGAAATATGCCAACATGTTTCACGAAGTTCTCCATTTAAAAAAATATTGTTGTCATCAACTTGACGGATGGACCATTGATTAGTGATATTCAGAGACAAGAAAACCCTTATTACAGTATGTTTTACAAATGAATCGAAGATTTCTAAAAAATTCACTCCATCTTTTTAATGAAAATATTTAGCAATTAAACAAGTTTTATGTCTTTGAAAAATACCATTAACATTGTATTTGGATTTGAAAATCCATCTACATTCAATTGGTTTGAAATCAAGAGGCAAAAAGTACTAGGCATTTTTAGAATCTAAATCTTGATATTCTTCTTTCATAACTTGTAACCATTCAAATTTGGATATAGCTTACTTTACAGAACTTGGTTCAATCTTGTGATCATAAGATTGATAGATAATAAATGATGAATATAAGTACTATAAAGAACAAAATCTAGAACTACATTATTATTATTGGTAGACATTGCAACAAGAGCATTTTCAGTAGTAACAATAGGAATAAGAACAAATATTGTATCAGAAGTATGATTACTCATAACTTTTGATGACAAAATAGTTAAAGGAATAAAACACATAATCGTACGAATGGAATCAAAACCTGATGTAGATGACAAAAAAGGATTAAGACTAAGCTTATATTGAAAAACATTTTCAAACAATTTCACATCTCGAGAAATTTTAAGTTCTTTGGTGAGAGACAAATATATCTCTTATGAAAAGAGATATATCCTAAGAATAAACATATGACACTTTTAAAATTTAATTTATGTGAATTATATGGTCTAAGAAAGGGATAACCAAGTTGTTTGTGATATAGAATTTCTTGTAGACATTTATTATTTAGAATATAAGAAGTTTATCAAGGTAGTACATATGAAGAAAACTTCACACCAAAACTTTAGAGAAAGGGATGCCTAGACTAGAACGGTTAAACACGTTTCAGTGATGTGTCTATATTTCATCTCATGACTTTAATTTTATTGGTGGATGTGAGGACAAGAAAGTCTCTATTGATTGTCTTGTTGTAGATAAATGGTGAATTTCATATATTCTTAGTTTAAATAGTTTTAATCTTACTATTAAGTTGGTCTTCAGCAAGAGATTTAAATTGTAAGAATAAAAAAAAGATTTAGATTTAAATTGTAAAAGAAAAATCCAACTATATTTTAAATAAACATATAAGAAAACAACTTAGTATCTACAACCATTGGTAGATTCAATTGGAGATGGACTCCAAATGTCACTGAACACGAGTTCTAAAGGAGTAGAATATAATGTTTTAAAATCTACAAAAGACAATTGTATTCATTTCCCTAGACAACGAGAATGATATAAAAGTGAAGAACTTGTTATATAAGGTATAGTACATTTATCTAACACGATTTTAATTATCTTTAAAGATGAATGCTCAAGCGTTGGAGGCCACAACTCCATGGAATATATATGTAAATTGAGTAGCAAGAGTAGCAAGAATTCACTAGTCAATGTGGCCATTATTTTGAGTATCAAACTGAGTATTGTTAGTCTGAGGAGGTCCTTGAAATTCAAGATTATACCTTTGTCAACTGTTAGAATAGTTAGGGTTTCCTATTCTAGTGTAATGGGATCAGCCCATCCCTTGTATCTCCATTATAAATAAACACACAACCTTATGTGAAATACACATAAGGGAATTCATCCTATACCTAATTCTCTATATGGTATTTAGAGCTAGGTTACATCCCTACCTCCCTAGTGAATCCACTATTCATCAGTGTTAATTTTTTTTTCTAGAAATCTCTTTTCCTTAATTTCTGGAATACTTTCTCTCTTGTTGCTGCCTGCTATCACCCCCCGCCACTGCCACCGGCCCCGTCGTCGCCTCCAACCCCTTCGCTGCTTCCGCCACCGTCGCAGACGCAGCTGCTACAACCAAAGTCCACCGTCGCCACAACAGTGCCCACCACTGCACTTCACTGTCGCCGCCTTCAATTCGACTAGCGACCCCACCGCCAGCTTCATCCCATCCAGGTGACTCCGGCACTCGTGGATCGGCTCTGTCGGAGGCCGCACACGCGCCCACGCGCCGCCTGAAGGAACGCGCAACGGGTCATCTCCACCGCGCGTGGCGACGCATCCGTCGTCTCTGGCAGCGCCTTGCATCGCCAGCGTCGTCTCCTCGTCCCCGTTCTGGATCTATGCTCATATTTTTTATCGGAGTTCGTTTGAATTTTCTCCCTATTTTTAGGGTTTCTCTCTTTTCTGGAGCAGCTTTCTCTCTCCTCCAGCAGTTTCCTCTTCCCTCATGGCCTCATATGTTCCTACGCCTATTCCATCAATTTATACTAATTATTTCAATATGCATCTTCCCATTGACAAATTAGACGGTAATAATTATGAGACGTGGGCATCTGATATTCAACTTTGGCTTGAGAGTCAGGGTTACGAAAATCATCTCATTATGACCGTGAATAGTGTTGCTGAAAACACGCGCTCCCGGTGTACGAAGATTGATGCTTAGTTATGCATAGTCATTAAATCTACCATTGATTCCTCGTTAAAGCAAATCTTCTGTACGTATAAGTATTGCTTTGAGGTTTGTAATCAGGCCAAACTATTGTACACAAATGACACTCAACGTCTCTATGGTGTTTGTCATAATATGTTTACACTCGCCAGTCAAACACGCCTTGATGGGACCATGACGAATATCTGGGTAAAATTCATTCTCTCTTTCATAATTTTAATGAGTTATTACTCCCTTCCTCTACACCTGTTGAAGAGATTGAGCAACGGTCCAACTTTTTTATGTTACTGGCATTACATGGTCTTCCTGCTGATTATTCACATGTTCGAGATCAAATTCAGGGATCTCCAATTGTGCCTACTCTGACATCCACATCTTCCACCCTCTTACGTGTGCCGGCTAAGCCTACAACTGAAACACTTACTACAGGTACATCTGATGAATCTTCTGCCCTTGTTTCTCACAATGATAACTGCAATTGTCCTCGAAAGCAAGGAAAAGGGCGACCTCAGTATAATCACTGTCATAAGTATGGTCATGTCAAAGAAAAGTGTTATGCCTTACATGGTCGTCCTCCAAAATCTGCTGCAGTGGCTCATGCTGCCTCTCCATCACCAACTACTACGGGCCCCTTGCCACAATCTGTTCTAGGATCTCCACCATCTGATAACTCGGCTACACTTGCTATCTTCACTGAGTTTCTAAAATGGTATGAGGATCGTCAGGGCTCGAGTTCCACTGTTTCTATTGTGCATTCAGGTACTTCCTTTGTTGGCCTAAGTCAATCCAACTCTATTAGTCCTTGGGTTCTAGACTCTGGTGCCACAGACCACGTCACTGGTAATAAATCCTTCTTTACATCCCTATCTACTTCAGGTTATTTGCCCTCTATCACTATGGTTGATGGCTCTAAATCCTCTTCCCGTGGCATTGGTACCATTCAACTTTTTCCTTCACTATCTATTGATAATGTCCTTTTTTTTTCCTGGTTCTCCTTTTAATTTATTATCCCTTAGTCGCCTCATCCGTTCACTTGATTGCACTATCTCCTTTACTAAAGATTCTGTTTGTTTACAGGACCGGAGTTCAGGATAGACAATTGGCACCGGATGTGAGTCTCATGGTCTATATCATCTACGGACAGCTACCCATGTTGGTTTGATTATGGAGTCTTCTTCTCTCCTTCATGCTCAATTGGGTCACCGTAGCCTTGCCAAGATGCAGCAGCTCGTTCCCAGTCTGTCCAAGTTGTCTACTTTTTCCTGCGAGTCATGCCAATTAGGCAAACACAGTCGTAGTTCTTTTCCAGTTAGTGTCTCACAACGTGCTTCTTCTCCATTTTGTTTAGTTCACTCTGACATTTGGGGACCTAGTCGTGTCCAGTCTAATCTAGGATTTCAATATTTTGTCACTTTCATTGATTATTACTCAAGGTGTACTTGGTTATTTTTGATGAAAAATCATTCAGAGTTGTTTTCTATCTTTCAAATTTTTTTTAATGAAACAAAGACTCAATTTGGTGTGTCTATTCGCATTTTACGTAGTGATAATGCCCGCGAGTATCTTTCTCAATCTTTTCATAATTTTCTGGCGTCTAATGGCATTTTTCACCAAACTTCGTGTGCTTATACACCTCAACAAAGTGGGGTGGCTGAGCACAAGAATAGACATCTCATTGAAACCACTCGAACAATGTTAATACATGGAAATGTTCCTTAACGTTTTTGGGGGATGTTGTTCTCAGTGCTTGTTATCTTATTAATCACATGCCTTCCTCTGTGTTAGAAAATAAAATCCCTCACTCAATTTTGTTTCCACATGAACCTCTCCACTCTTTGTCTCCTAAAGTTTTTGGGTCAACATGTTTTGTTCATAACTTAGGACCTAATGTAGACAAACTTTCCGCTAAGTCTCATAAATGTGTCTTTCTAGGGTTCACTAGGTCACAAAAAGGGTATAAATGTTTCTCTCCATCTCTTAATCGTTATTTTATCTCTGCAGATGTCACTTTCATTGAGTCCTCTCTCTATTTTAAAACTAACACTTCTACCCCTACACCTATTTCTGACACAGCCATTATTCCCCTTATATGTGAACCTCTGGTTGAGTCTAGTATAGCTCCACCACCTCCACCACTATCTGACTCACTTCCGTTGTCGACTCCTTCGGTTCCTCCGATTCTGCCAACTGAACCTGATCTTCCCATTGCTCTTCGGAAAAGTATACGAACCACTCGCAAACCTCCTCTTCGCTATATTAATTTAAGTTATCATAGATTATCTCCTTCATTTTATACCTACCTTTCTTCTATTTCCTTTGTATCTGATGTATGTAGTTTTACTCTTTATTTCTTTATCTAAGAACACTTTCTAAGCCATTTGTTCTATTCTTAAAATATGCATTTTGCACGTTTTTATACAAACAATGACATAATTTAAGTTTAGTAAATTTATTGCATTTTACATATTTTTAACATCAAAACATACATTCAAACATTCATATTGCATATATATATTTTTTTTTTGTGGTTGACACTTTTCTTGTAGGAGAAAAAGAACTTGAAGTTATTTTGAGATGAGCCCAATGTGCTTCGGTGGGGAAAACTTTTTCAATCTTCCAAATTAAATTCTTGGCGGCCCATTTATCACGAAACTAACAGGAGGTTCAACTTAGGTGCATTCAATGTGGCCTAATTCAATGTGTGGGCTAGCTTCATTTGAAAAATTGAAATCCGTGCATAATCAACTCCCCATTTTCAGAATTCCCTTCCTGCAAATCCAAATCCGCAATAAAATTGAAGCATTAAATTTATTCTGAAGGAGTAGTTATTTCTATTCTTGGCAGAGGATCTCCTAATCAGCAAAGTCAAATCCGAGGAAGAAATATTTGACTTGAATTGTAATTAATTTTTATATTTTTATTTGTAATAAGTCTTTGGCTAATTTCCTATAAGTAAGAGATTTAGATGCAACGCAAAAAGACACTTCACCATGGCAATAGTCTCTCTTCTTCCTCTCTCTTTTTCTCATGATAGTTTTGTTAGTTTGAGGGTGAAGTTGCAGAAAGTTTTAGGAGCTCTTGCTACAATTTCCTGGTTTTGTTTTCTTTTATGTTAATTTATTTAATTTTATTATTTCGTATTTTAGCCTTCATTTTATTTAATTCTGGTCAATAATTTAAATTTTTTACGCTTTACTTTCTCACATTCATATTCACACCCTCACACATATCCTTTTATTCTTCACACCCTCACACATATTCATTTATTCTTCACACTCCAATAATTTTATTAGCATTTTACTTTTAATTTAAATTCAATATTTTATAATTCCAACCTACATTTTAAATTCAGTATTTTACTTATTCATTTTAAATTTTAATAGTTAATTGAATACATTTTTCATTTAATTGTTAATTATTTATTAATTTTTATTATAATTTGAATTAGCATCAATATTTCATTCTAATTATTGCTCTGCCTTAAAATCTATGATTTAACTGTTAATTGTTTATTTATTTTTATTTAAATTTGAATTAGCATAATAATTTCATTCCAATTATTGCTTTGCCTTTAAATTTGTCTTTTAATTTATTTATTTTAATCATATAAGCATTTATAAACATTCTCATTATTAAATTCTTAGCATCACAATTTAATTCTGCATGCATTAGTTTTTTGTATTTAAATAATTTAATTTCCATATTTGTTTTTAATTTTAGTTTCCCTAACTTATTTTATTTATAATTTTCTTTACTATGTTTTTAATTTTAGTTTTCATTAATTATTTATTTACAATTATTACTCTGCATTGTTAATTTTATCAATTCCACAAAACCTCCTTTATTATTATTATTATTATTGTTTATTTTAACTTTTCTTGTGAGATTTGACACGGATTAGGTATATTACATTAGTTAACTTGTTTTCTTTGATTAGAATTTTGTGCGACCAAAGATCTGTTTACCAAATGGCGCCATTGCTGGGGACACATTGTGTTGTGTCCTTTTGCTAGATATCATTCTTCCTTGAAATTTTTTTTTTAAAAATTAAAAAATTAAAAAAAAACAAAAACATTTTTTAAATAAAAGTTAAAAAAATTAAAAACTAAAATAAAAACATTTATTATTATTTTGTTTAGGTTTTGTCCTTGACCATTCTTGCATAAACTTCTTGAGGGAGTTGGTAGTGTGACAGTGCATGTCTAGAAAGGTTCTGGCTAGAGAAAGACTTGGTACTTAAGCAGTTCCATTTGTGACCCACCTCTCTTTCCTGGGAACCCACTTGGTGCACTTGTTCACGGTCTACCATTATTGGATGGTGTATGACCAGATCTCGGAGGGGTGAACTACAACTGTACGATCCCGAAATTGAGAACACCTTCAGGAGACTAAGAAGATTTCTTGAAAGAAGGAGACCAACAACTGAAGAACCCAACTTAATCTCGGGTTCTATACCAAGTCCCTTTTCAACTACACAAGTATCCCAGATGGTTGCCAATCGAGAAGAGATAACTCAACAACCAATTTGTATCCAGTTTCCTCAATTGGAGGAAGGAGCTACTAGATTTGAACTGAAGTCAGGATTAATTCACCTCCTACCCAAATTCCATGGATTGCCAGGTGAAGATCCCAACAAACGTTTGAGGGAGGTCCATGTAGTATGCTCCACAATGAAGCCAATTGGTGTTGCAGAAGACTATGACAAACTGAAGGCCTTCCCATTTTCATTATGTGACATGACAAAGGATTGGTTATACCTTCAGCTGACACCAATCATTACTTGGGCCGATTTGAAGAGAAGATTCTTGGAGAAATTCTTTCCAGCCTCAAGAACAGCTGCAATTTGGAAGGAGATTAGTGGAATTCGACAACTGCAAGATGAGTCTTTGTATGAATACTAGGAGAGGTTTACCAAACTGTGTGCCTCTTGCCCAAATCATCAGATCAATGAACAATTATTGATACAATACTTCTATGAAGGATTGATGCCTATGGAAAGAAATATGATTGATGCAGCAAGTGGAGGTGCGTTAATGGATAAGACACATGTAGCTGCTCGGGTACTAATTTCAAATATGGCAGAGAATTCTCAACAATTCAACAATGCTCGAATGTCTGTCAGACAAGTCCATGCAATAAAACCAAGCACGACAACAGAGGTCGACAATCAGAGGCTAGAGAACAAATTGTCTGAGCTAACATCTTTGGTATGACAGTTGGCTATGAACCAACACACATCTCAACTGCAACATCATTTATGTAGGATATGCACTTTTGTAGATCATTCCACTGATGCTTGTCCTCAACTTCAAGAGACGTCAACCTCTCCAATAGAGACAGTGGTTGGCATGTATCCTGGACAACAGTAGTTCAGGTCATCAAATTCATTCAAGCCACATCAGCAGTATGATCCATACTCGGCTACATATAACCCTGGTTGGCAAGAACATCCAAATCTGAGATATGGTCCATCACAGAATCCACCAAAAAGACCTTCATATCAACAGAATAACCAGGCCTTTCAACAACATTACCAGCAACCACAACAACAGTACCAACAGCCACCACCAAAATATCAGCCCCCTCCAATGAGACAACAGGCAAGTCAGAATCATGCACATATACAGCTCAATCATCAACTGACACATGGAAATAATGAAATAGCCTTGGTAGATTTTATGAAGCAATTAACACAACAAATGGCAGCACAGAATGCGACTATCAATAACTTGCAAACCCAAATTGGAAAATTGTCTACCGAGATGAATACCATACGACAACAAGGGTCCAACACACTTCCTTCACAACCAGTGATCAATCCAAAAGGGAATGTGAGGGTCATTACTTTAAGAAGTGGCAAAGAAGTACAGGCCGAACAGAAGACCCCAGAAGCCACTAATACTCCTTCACCAGTAGATCAACCAAGCTCACCGACTTCACAACAGTTGGAGGACGATCCACCAACAACTCGACAAACTCCACCTCCATTTCCTTCTAAAGCTTCTTCATCTTCAAAGAAACAAGAAGTAGATCAGGAGTTGCTCAACACATTCAAGAAGGTGGAAATTAATATGCCCTTATTGGACGCCATCAAACAAATACCCAGGTATGCCAAGTTTTTTAAGGAGTTGTGCACTTACAAGAGAGGTCTGAGGAAAAAGCAAACACAGGTTGTATCCTCTCTTTCTCAAGGAAGCATTCCCCAAAAGTGTGATGATTCAGGCACTTTCACTATCCCATGCACTATTGGTAAACTCACAATTGCAGATGCCTTGCTGCACTTAGGAGCATCCATCATTGTTATGCCGTCGGCCCTTTACAAGACCTTGCAGTTAGGGGAGTTGAAGCCAACTAGTGTGATCATCCAATTGACAAGTAGGAATACAGTTCGACCATTGGGAATATTGGAGGATGTACTTGTTAAGGTGAACCAACTGATTTTTCCAGCTGACTTCTACATTATGGACATGCAGGATGAAGGATCCTCACACAAGTCAACATTGATACTTGGAAAACCATTCTTGATGACGGCAAAGACCAAAATTGATGTGCACACTGGCACTTTGACCATGGAATTTGGGGAGGAGACTGTAATGTTTAATATCTTTAAGGCCATGAAGTATCCTACCGAGACTCATTCGCTACTCGGTGATGAAGAAATATTCTCAATAGAAATGCACGATTGTGACCAAGCATATGAGAACTCGAGGATCTACAAAGAGAAGGTCAAGAAATTTCATGACAGCAAGATTCTGAAGAAGGAGTTCGAGATTGGCTAGAAGGTGTTGTTGTTTAACTCTCGATTGAAGCTAATATTGGGAAAGCTGAAGTCTAAGTGGGATGGACCGTTCTTCGTCACTAATGTCTTCCCTCATGGAGTTGTAGAAGTTCAAGACATGAAGGATGGAAGGAAATTCCAGGTGAATGGTCATCAGTTGAAGATTTTCCAGGAGAATCAAATCCTCACACCAGTTGAGTCGTGTTGCTATTTGATGACCTCGCCAAATGTATCATTTGAGGAGATAGACCCAGGATCCGAGCTGCTTTAGCTTGCTGAAGATTTACATTTGCATTTGCATAACATAACTTCTCCACATTGAGGATAATGTTGACTTCAAATTAGGGAGTATTTACATTTCATACATAATGTTTCATTTCATATTTTGTTCTAACTGTTGCTTGATGTTTTAGATTGACTGAAATATGTTCTGGAAAAAGGAAAACCAACTTGATTGAGAGGAAGAAGTCAAAGTTTGAAAGGTTTAACTCACTTAGGAAGTCATGGTCGAGTTACAGTAACATTGGTTTATGGTCAATTTCAGGTGGAACAAAGCACCCCAAGTGAGTTTTGAGCCTTATTTATTCTTGTGTGAAACACTCATGACATTTGAACTTTCCAGAACTTGATTGATTTCTCTTTGATACTAATGGAGCACATACAACAATAGAAATGATTTAGGCCTTCTTGTTCTTAGCCACTTAGCCAAATAGCTTACCCTTAACTAAATATATCCTTTGAACCCACCTTTGAGCCTTAGCCTTTTCTTGGATTTATACCCGAGAACTATAGCCTCCTAACTTAGACACCATCCACACCCAGACCTAAAGGGAAGTATGGACCTTGGAATCATTGAAGAAAATCATTAAAAATCCGGTTCTACAAGAAATCAAGAATGTTAGAAAAGTGAAGTGCAAAAGTTCTACAAGAAATCAAGAATTTTAGAAAAGTGAAGTGCCAAAAAAAATGAAAAAAGAAGTCGAGCATTACAAAGCAATAAATGAATAAGCTCGAAAGACACTCCAATGCAAAAGTAAGAGAAGTAGTGGCAAAACATGGAACTGGAAAAGAGTTTCAAGGTACATTGATCCACGTTCTTTATTCTACCTAAGGTCTTAGCCTATTTTCCTAACTTACCCAAAACCCTAACCCCCATTACAAGCCGAATAAAAGTCCTATCGATCTGTTGGGGTATGTTTTCTAATGGTGGGAAATTACAAGTTCTTTCAAGCCTATGGTAAAGGATAATGTCATGATGTGATTATGAGTGGAATTTTTAGCCTAAAAACTTCAGAGATTAGAGTAAACACTTGACCATATGAGGATGTCCTCTTGAGTTGATTCATTGAACCATTAAAGAGTACTTGGCCATGGAAATACTTTGTGAGTTATGATCTTGATCACTTTTTATTCTTTTACTTCTCATTAATGAAGTTTTTCTTGAACATTACAATTTTTAGGATCTCACTAACATTTGCAGCAATATTCATCTTTGCATTATATATTTTTCATGCATGCACACTTTTATTTTATTCTCTTTTATCTTTTGCTTGGAAGTGCAAAAGAGCAAAAGTGGGGAGTATTTGATGTATGTCATTTTTTACTCATTATTTTTTTATCTAAGAACACTTTCTAAGCCATTTTGTTATATTCTTAAACCATTCATTTTGTACGTTTTTATAAAAACATTGACATAATTTAAGCTTAGTAAATTTATTGCATTTTACATATTTTTAACATCAAAAGATACATTCATACATTCATATTGCATATATTTTTTTTTCCGATTGAGACTTTTCTTGTAGGAGAAAAAGAACTTGAAGTTACTTTGAGATGGGCCCAATGTGCTTTGGTGGGGAAAACTTTTTCAATCTTCCAAATTAAATTCTTGGCAGCCCATTTATCATGAAACCAACAGGAGGTGCAACTTAGGTGCATTCAATGTGGCCTAATTCAATGCGTGGGCCAGCTGCATTTGAAAATTTGAAAGCCATGCATAATCAACTTCCATTTTCAGAATTCCCTTCCTGTAAATCCAAATCCGCAATCAAATTGAACCATTAAATTTATTCTGAAGGAGCAATTATTTCTATTCTTGGCAGAGGATCTCCTAATGAGCAAAATCAAATTCGGGGAAGAAATATTTGACTTGAATTGTAATTAATTTTTAGATTTTTATTTCTAATAAGACCTTGGCTAATTTCCTATAAGTAAGAGATTTAGATGCAACGCAAAAAGACACTTCACCAGAGCAATAGTCTCTCTTCTTCCTCTCTCTCTTTTTCTCATGATAGTTTTGTTAGTTTGAGGGTGAAGTTGCAGAAAGTTTTAGGAGCTCTTGCTACAATTTCCTGGTTTTGTTTTCTTTCATGTTAATTTATTTAATTTTATTATTTCGTATTTTAGCCTTCATTTTATTTAATTCTGGTCGATAATTTAAATTTTTTACGGTTTACTTTCTCACATTCATATTTACACCCTCACACATATCCATTTATTCTTCACATCCTCACACATATCCATTTATTCTTCACACTCCAGTAATTTTATTAGCATTTTACTTTTAATTTGAATTCAGGATTTTATAATTCCAACCTACATTTTAAATTCAGTATTTTACTTATTCATTTTAAATTTTAATAGTTAATTGAATACATTTTTCATTTAATTGTTAATTATTTATTAATTTTTATTATAATTTGAATTAGCATCAATATTTCATTCTAATTATTGCTCTGCCTTAAAATCTATGATTTAACTGTTAATTGTTTATTTATTTTTATTTAAATTTGAATTAGCATAATAATTTCATTCCAATTATTGCTTTTCCTTTAAATTTGTCTTTTAATTTATTTATTTTAATCATATAAGCATTTATAAACGTTCTCATTATTAAATTCTTAGCATCAGATTTTAATTCTGCAGGCATTAGTTTTTCGTATTTAAATAATTTAATTTCCATATTTTTTTTTAATTTTAGTTTCTCTTAATTATTTTATTTATAATTTTCTTTACTATGTGTTTTTAATTTTAGTTTTCATTAATTATTTATTTACAATTATTACTCTGCATTGTTAATTTTATCAATTCGACAAAACCCCCTTTATTATTATTATTATTGTTTATTTTAACTTTTCTTTCGAGAACGATGTTTAACAATGGTTACACTCCTACAATTTTGTCTTTGTAACATTCAACACGGGTTAGCTATATTACATTAGTTAACTTGTTTTCTTTGATCAGAATTTTGTGCGACCAAAAATCTGTTTATCAGTATCCATCCCTAAAAATGTAGATGATGCCTTGTCCCATCCCAGTTGGCGTCAGGCTATGCTCGAAGAACTGAGTGCACTGCAGAATAGTGGAACTTGGGACCTCGTCTCTCTACCTTCTGGAAAATCGGTTGTTGGTTGCAGGTGGATCTTCGCTATCAAAGTCGGTCCTGATGGAACTGTTGATCGTCTTAAAGCACGCCTAGTCGCTAAAGGCTATACACAAATCTTTGGCTTAGATTACGGTGACACCTTTTCACCAGTTGCAAAGATGGCTTCTGTACACTGTTCATTGCCATGGCTGCTCTGAAAAATTGGCCTCTGTTTCAATTGGATGTGAAAAATACTTTTCTCAATGGTGATTTGCAGGAAGAAATTTATATGGAGCAACCTCTGGGATTTTTTGCTCAGAGGGTGTCTTTAGGAATGGTATGTCGTCTCCTCAAATCTTTATATGGCCTAAAGCAATCTCACAAGGCTTGGGTTTCAAATTTTAGCATGGTTGTTAAACAATTTGGGATGATTCGCAGTGAAGCAGATCACTCAATTTTCTACCGCCTCTCAAGTGATGGACGTATCTATCTAGTTGTGTATGTTGATGATATTGTAATCACAGGAAGTGATCAGCGTGGCATCTCACAAGTTAAACAACATCTCTGCTAACACTTTCAGACTAAAGATCTTGGCAGACTCATATTTCTTGGGGATTGAAGTAGCACAATCTACTAATGGGATAGTGATATCTCAAAGAAAGTATGCATTGGATATTTTGGAGAAAATTAGGTTGATGAACTCAAAACCTACTGATACACCGATGGATCCTAATGTCAAGCTTCTACCCAATCAGGGGGATCCCTTCTCAGACCCTGAAAAGTATAAAAGATTAGTTGGGAAATTGAACTACCTTACAGTTACTCTTCAAAACATTTCTTTTGTTGTCAGTGTGGTAAGTCAATTTCTTAACTCTCCTTGCACAGATCATTGGGATGCTGTCATTCGTATACTGAAATCATCAAAGGCTCTCCTAGAAAAGGTTTGTTGTATGGACACAATAATCATACCAAAGTTGTTGCCTACTCAGATGCTGATTGGGCAGGATCTCCTGTTGATAGGAGATCCACCTCTGGATATTGTGTCTTCATTGGTGAGAATTTAATCTCCTGGAAGAGTAAGAAACAAAGTGTTGTGGCAAGATCAAGTGCAGAAAAAGAATACAGATCTATGGCATTCGCTACATGCGAGCTTATTTGGCTTAAACAGCTACTTAAGGAGTTACAATTGTTAGCATATTTCAAAGACAAGTGTTGATGAAGTCCTCCAGATATTTAATGAAGTCTTAAAGTTTTGATGATGAAGATTTAAAGTGCTCTAATCAACATTAAAGACTTGTGTCATCTTTCAAAGGAAGGTTGCTAGATGGAAAAGGAAAGGCATAAAGAGTGTTTAAAGCTTTCAAGAGAGAAGATTGATGAAGATTTTCTCAAGAGCTGAAGTTTCAAGTTTAGTAGGTTCTGTTTTGGGTGATGGATGAAAAGAGTAAGTCATAAATCCCATTCAAGACCTTTCTAAACCTGAGAGCAAGTTGTTTTCTCACAAAAACGTTTTTCTACGCTTTTAATCGATTATGATACGTAGATAATCGATTATGATACGTAGATAATCGATTATTTCACTTAAAATTGAATCAAAATTGTTTAACGAACTAAATAATCAATTAAGTATTTTTGATAATCGATTATACTGATTCTGGGTTAATATAATCGATTATGGCCTTAATCTAATCGATTATATCAGGCGAAATGAGTTTTCCAGTTTTTAACTATGATATAATTGATTAAGTTTTTTAGATAATCGATTAAATGACTCGTTTTTGCGAATTCAATGCTAAATCAACCTAAGAATGGAAACTTCGGAGCATTTTCGAATTATAAAATGAAAGAGAATGTCTTAGGTTCAACACATCTGATTAAACACAATATTCAAAGTGTTCTTGCGCCTTAGTTTTTCAAAACCGCTTTCTTGCTCTCTCGAGGTTGATCAAAGTCTTTGGAAGTGGTGATCTTTGTGCTTAAGCTTTCTATCCAGCACTATTATCAGGTGTATTCTTTTTACTGTTTTTCTAAACGGGAAAATTCATCCCTTGAATCTGTTCTAAGGGAGGTGTGTTCATCTCTTGTGTGTCAAGAGAGGTGGGAATCATCCTCAGTGTGTCTGGGGAGGTGTTTCATCCTTAGTGTGTCTAAGGAGGTGTTTTCCTTTATCTTTATTTGTTATTGCATGAATTGGTGTTTATAATTTCAAGTAAAGATAGTGGGGTGATCATCACGCATTTGTGGTGATTGGGAACTGGACGTAGGATTGGCTTAATCCGAACCAGTTTAAATCTTTGTGTTCTTTCTCTTTCCCTATCTCTTTTTATTGTGGATCATATTAACAATTGCAATTCAAACTGCGCTTATCTAAGGTTAAGGAAAATCCGCATCCTAGTTTTTGAAAATTATTCAAAATCTAGAAATTTATTTTAAAAGGAAAAAGCTTCTTAAAAATCCAATTCACCCCCCCTCTTGGTTTTTACACTACCATCTATATTTAACAACAATTTGGAGAAGTTACTCAAATGACACTCATATGTGACAATCAAGCTGTCATTCACATAAGCTCGAATCCTGTCTTTCATGAAAGGACCAAACACATAGAGATTGATTGTCATTTCATTAGAGAAAAAATAGTATCTAGAGAGATTAAGACTAAGTTTGTTAATTCTAATAATCAATTAGCAGATATTTTTACTAAGTCATTACGGGAATCTAGAATTGATGATATTTGTAACAAGCTTGGTTCATACAATTTATATGCTCCAGCTTGAAGGGGAGTGTTAGAATATCTAGGGTTTCCTATTCTAGTGTAATGGGCTCAGCCCATCTCTTGTATCTCCGTTATAAATAAACACACAACCTTATGTGAAATACACATCAGGGAATTCATCTTATACCTAATTCTCTATAACAATCAACAATTACATGACCCATTTTACCACAAAATTGACATTGGTATCTTGAATTTGAGTTCTGTGATCCCGTGATACTAAACCTTTGCAAACAATATTTTTTTCTACTTTGTTAGATTGAAAATCACCTCTATTATTAATTCTTCTTTCACAATTATTGTAATATTCTATAGTTGATATTTAAATCTATATCTTTTATATTTTAATTTTCAATTGGAAATGTATTTGCATAAATAAAAATTGTCTCTATCTTTTTATGTTTCTCAAATCTTTCTTATGATGTTAATATTATTAACTATATATAAATCAAACTATGATATTATAGGATAAAAATAATAAAAAAGTTAAATTCTTTCAAGAATTTATTAAAAATAATCTTAATGTGATTCTTAAAAAAAATTATCATCCAAAAATCAAAGTTAATATTGTTTTAAATTGAGCACTTACATCTTAGACTCTATAATCCCTTAACAATTTTAACATTATACAAATTATGTTTTCAATTAATAATGTGACTTATTGTAAGATTTTAGGAATAGTTCCTAAGGATACTAAAATTAATCTGATTAATCCAATGAAATCTAGGAATGGTGGTGTTATGAACATTCACACGACTTTTATTTGTTTGCATTTTTTTTATACAAACAAAATTAAAAAAAAGATATATAAAACAAAAATAGAAAATACACAAAAATAATAAGGCAAACTTAACCGCACAAATAAAAAAAAATTGCACAGAGAATAAGATGATGGATTACATTGAAAACGTAATAATATAATTTATTATTTTATATATTTTTAATAATATATTATATAATTAATTATATTTTTAATATTTTTTTATATAATTAATTATATTTTTACATAATTAATTATATTGTTAATATTTATAATTTTTATTATAATAAAATAAACAATTAAAATAATACATGTCATCCATAGTTAAAAACAAAGAAGAAACAAAAAAAAAGTTAATAAATGTAAAAATGGGTGTTTAATATTTTATTCAATAATTAAATTTATGTGGAGAATTATATAATCAATTGTATTTGAAAATATAATTATACTGTATCATAACATAATAGATTATATATTTTTTTAAATATTTTATTATATATATTTATAATTTATAATAAAACATTAAATCTATTTCTTAAGTGATAATAATTAAAAATAAAAAAAATAATTAAGAAACACAAAAACATAGAATAAAAACAATTAATGAAGACAAGAATAATAAGATATAGAATCTGCACAAATAAGGAAAAGATTTGTGCAGTAAATAATAAGATGATAGATTATGTTTGAAAATATAATTAATCATTTGGAAAAACCAAAAGAACATTTTCTGTTTAATTCACAACTATCAACTATTAATTTTTCCTTTTATTCTATTTTCTATCTTTCCTCATATTCTTCTACTCTACACCTCTTGTAACAACTATTTGAAAGGTGAATCTATGGTTAAGAGGAAGACACCTTGTGAACTTAGGGAAGAGCTATTGAAGCAGGAAAGGTTTGTGGACAATGTTGTTCAATCTGCATCATCATTGGTTGATCTTACCAAAATCATTGAGATGAGCAATGGATTGAAGAAGAGCGGGTTGTGGAGGATCCCTAGATACACTGATACACAGGTTGATGAAGTATTTGCTACAAAAAAATCCAGGTTTAAAACTGCATCTGAAAAGAAAACTGCCAAGGAAATTCCATCTTTCAGACAAACAAGTAATCTGAAAAATCTTTCAGTTTTTCCAACTGTGCAGGTTAAGAGACAGCAAGAAAATTCATGTTTATGTTTGGAGACTTCTGTTTTTGGTAAGGTCACCAAAGATAGCGACTTACAATCTTGTCAAATATTTGAAAAGTGTAGCCAAGAAAATTTTTTTAGTGTTAATGAACGTGCAACTGCTGCTGCTGTGGATGTGGATACATCTTGTGATTCAGGTGTTATTGATCTGGAAAAGCCTTAAGAGGAATAGCTGTAAGAAATTAATGACTCATGTACATTGCAAATGTGATGTGTTTTAATAAATTAAATAATTGAATATATTAATCAATTATTTAAATGAAAGGGTATGACTTTTGGGAAGGAGTTTTACTTTTCACTCCAACAGAGTTGTTACTTTTCACTCCAACGGATATATTAAATGAAAGGGTATGACTTTTAGGAAGGAGTTGTTACTTTTCACTCCAACAGATATACTGTTTGATGGAAACAGTATATATAATGGAAGGACATGGATAGTCCCTATCTCTACCTATCTCATTTTGTTCTCTTAAACTCACCATCAATAATTGAAGAGCACAAGAAAGTAAAGGAAAGAGATAGAAAAGAATTCTTCCTTCAATCCTACAAAATTCAAAGTCATCAATCTTATCATGGATCAAGGTTAGTTTCCCTAATCATTCTGTTTATGTGAGAATCATATATTCTAAGATCCTGTAGTTTTCCTAAATGAATTATGCATGAAAACTATAACTTACAATAGCTGCACATGAAGAACATTATGTTGATTTGGCCAAAGGACACCAAAATTTCTTATCAGAATGCCATTTACCTGGTCAGAAGTCCCTTTGGATCTTACTCTAAAAACCAGTATGGGGATTGTATCCTCCTCTTTGAATTGGTAAATCATGCATAGTCAAAATATAAGAGGTTCCCAGGACTTGCATTCATGGATTTATCCTCAATCAACTCTACCACCTTCTTTGATAACAGTCTTGAGCTCGTCAACATCAGATGCAGATTTGGATTTCTTAAGAAAGGGACAACTAGCTTGGGAAGAATCCTTCGGGGACCTTTATTACATGGTTCAAAACAAAATTTGTGGTCTTCTTTATGTCTGCACTGTTCAGTTTGTAGTGATGTTCACTGGTGGTGATAGTTCTAGGAAATCCAAATGTTCCTGCAATGCTTGAATCTCTCAGTCAACCCAATATTTAAGATCATTGTTAAGAGAGTTTCTTTATGCCTCTCTGCCATTCCGAAGTGGAACAACTTGCAACTGAGGATCTGGTTGAGTTGTCAGAGATAGGGAAACAAAACTTGAGACAGATCAAACTATTAAGGTCATTATCTGAAGTTGATAACAGTTCAGAATCTTTCTAGGTATTTCATGGAAATAGCAATGTACATGCTTTATATGACCTTTTACTAAATTATAGATTTCTCTTGACTTCACTGTCTAGTGCAGACACACCTGTCTTGTGTTCTCCTGTTCCATTTCGAAATTCTGCTTTGTCTTATCCTGAAATCAAATGCACTAAGACAAGAAAAGCTGAGGATATTATACAAGGATGTTTAGATGGTCTTTGTACCATTGAAATTAAGGATGCACTTCTTCCACCTTGGATTATCTGTCGTATATGTGCATTGATGACCTCTTAAGGAAGAAGCTCTGAAGCAAGGTTTACAACGGATACTAGCTCAATTGGGTTGAATGTTACCTTAAAATCAATTTGTGAGAATGCTGATAGTGAGAGCTTACTAAACAAAATAAACACTTTTGACATTCAAAAAGTTGTATTCACTCCTCTATTGTGTTCATCTTCGTTAAAAGGTCTGAGGTACAGTGATGGTTCTCATACAGCATTGTTATCCCATGTATAATCTTTTCAAAAGAAGGAACCATGTTCATCTATGTTCATCTATGTTCATCAAATTAATATAATTTTTCTTTGATATACTTGATTATATTTTTTATATAATTATTTAATTATATTGCTAATATTTATAAATTTTGTTATCATAAAATAAATAATTAAAATAATATATAAATTATTTTTTAATTATTTTCATATTATTTTAAAAAAATTCATTTCTACCTTTTTACATATTATGATTCCATATTATCAAAAAGATTAGCTAAAGAAATTGATTTTTTAAATGATATAATAAGTTTGAGAGTAACTTTTAATTGATAATAAATAGATTTATATGTAATCAGGTAGATGTTGATGTTATTTTGTGATGAGAATGTACCATGAAACTTTGGAAATTCATTAGAAATAAATTAGAAAATATGAAAAATAAAAATTAATCGTTAAAAAGAAAATTTAAGTTTAATAGAAAATAACTCTACTATTTATATATTATGTAAATTTCAATATTAATAAATTTAAAATTTAAAAATATATAATAATCATTTTGTCTAAATATTAAAAAAATTTACATAAAAATGTATATAATCAATTGTATTTGTTTAAAAATATAATTATTGTATTATAATATAATGTTTTTATAAATATTTTATTAATATATATATTATGTTTATAATATATAATAAATTATAAAATAAAGAAAAAATTATATTAAAATAAAATTAAAAATAATAATAAATAAATATGTTTTACGTTTCACTTATTTATATATTTTTTAATTTAAATAATCTTATTTTTCAATAGAATGACAAATGAATCTGAAAATATTATTTAAATTTGTCTTGATTTTGAAAGAAAATCTCTACATTGAATGAATATAAGTATATATAATACTTGATTTTTTTAAATTAGATATGAGGATAGGGATGTATATACCCATTCCGTCCCCTCTCCTCCTACTTATTTTTTGCTTTTCACTTTCTTTGTATTTTTTTTATCAAATATATGTAAAATAAGAATTTATTTGGATAGAAGAAAAAGAAAATGACTAATGTGAGACAAATGTATGTTCCTCATTTTAATATATAAAATGAGCAATATGATTTTCTATAATATCAAATATGAATAACTTGTATTTATGGATTATAAAAACATAAGGAGTTTATGTGTATTGTTGGATAAATACTATTAAAGTTTTTACCTGTAGTACAACTTTTTTATAAAATTTGTTAAAAAATATGTTTTCAAAATTTTACAATATATTTGTATATAAAAAAATTCTAATAATCGAATTTGTTACTAACTTTGATTATAAGAATTTGTTATTTTTGCCCAACTTCATCACCAGCTTTAATGGTTAAAAGTCTTTTAATTTAAAGATTTGTAGTATCTTCTTTAGTTTTATACTATTCATTTTCATACGTGAAATATCATAATGTTTAATACTTATAAAATGTTAGATTTTAATCTGATTATTTTTTATGTAGTCTGTCCTTTTCCAATTATTTTGTTGTCATATAGTAAAATGTCTCTTCTTAAAAATAAGTATTTTTTTAACATACTTTTTTTCAAACAAAAGTATATGAAAGCGTTTCTATAAGAATTTCATGTTCTTCACCTATTTTTTTGTTATATGGAAGAAATTTAATATTAATAAATTATAAAAAATATATATATAACATCAAAATATATCCTTTCAGTTAAAAAACTTTCAAATTATAGATTTATAAATTTGTCTCTTTTACTTCATGATAGGAACAATATGCACTATCATGTATAGTAAATCCTATTAGTTTTACTTTCATGGAATATATTTTTGTGTTTATATGATAAATTAAATGACACTGATATTAGGCTTGAGCAAGAGTTGAGTTTGGATGGGTTCGGGTTCACAATATTAAACACAATCTAAATCGACTAAAAAAATATGATCCATTATTGATTGCACAATACATCGAGTTAGTCAGGTTCGGATTTCACGGGCCTCAGATTAAACGGGTTGGTTTATTCGAATTGGATCATATTCGAAGTGTTTGATTCACAACTCATTCATGTTTAGAAATTTGGTGAAACACTTGGTCCAGATGAGGTTGGAGTTTTTCTTGCTCCATACGCCGAAGTCGTAGGGCAGGGTGGTCTTGCCGACATAGGAGTCGAAAAGGAAGCACCAATACTCATCGTCGAAGCGCTTAAGGACAGCCATATCATGTTGGATATGCATGAGGTAACCTAACTAGAAGACGATCTCGTTGAGGGAATAGAACTCCGACAAGGATTGGTCGACTTTGAAGGAAACGTACTTGGCTACTTGGCATAAAAGAGGTGGTGGTCATGGGGCACATTCACGCGACGACCTCATCACAAATGTTTTGATCAGCGGGGTGGTGCTGCTTGGTGTAACACCCGAATCCTTTATAAGATTAATTAAATATTTTAAAAATTTTGAAGATTTTTAATTTAATTAATATAGATTGTTTTCTATTATTTTCATATTTACTATAAGATTGATTTTGATATATAGTACTCATTTTCATAATTATAAAATAATAAATTTTAGAATATGACATCTTATTTAAATAAATATTGAAGTCTTAGGTCACCAAAACACTAACACTTTGAAAGAGAGGAAGAGAGAAAGTCATTTCCGTTTTTCATAGGGTTGCTCCAGTAAAACTACTATTGCAGATTCATTTAGCGTTGGATCGACTGGAAATTTAACATTTGGTTTGTAACACCTGGTTCTTCATTATGACTGGTTGGATCGTTGATACGAGTTCTGACTAGGGAGATAATGAGTTGGCGCAGTAGTTGTGATTTGGGGTTTTTCATTTTCTTTGTTCTCTATTTAACAAGGAAGGAGAAAAGAGCAAAAGAGGAATTTTAGGGTATCGGTAGCACAGTCTACACATCAACATCGTAAGGGGGGAATGAGAACTCTCTTTCAGGTGTGGGATATCTGTTGGGTAGTGGAGTTAACCCACAATTCCTTATTTTAGGCGTGGTCTTAAAAGAGGGGATTTCCTCTTTCATCTCTACTTGATTCCTAATTACTCTTGTATGCTCTTTAAGATGTGAATTGAATAATAATACATATAATTTCTTAAATTTTTTTGATTGTTTGACTCCAATTCCTTATTTTAGATGTACTCTTCAAAGAAGGGTTTTCCTCTATTATCTATGTTTGATTCCTAATTACTCTTGTATGCTCTTTAAGATGTGAATTGAAAAATAATATGTGTAATTTCTTAAATTGATAATATTTTATTGTTTGACCCTAATTCCTTAGTTTATGTGTGTTATTGAAAGAGAGATTTTCCTCTTTTATTTCTATTTGACTCCTAATTATTCTTGTGTGCTTTTTATTATGTGAATTGAAGAATAATGTGTAATTTCTTAATTTAATAATATTTTGTTTCCTTTAGAGCACCCTAAGGGTTCTTGTGATACCCTAAGAAGGGATAGTCAATGGTGATAAAAATTTTATGATGAATGAAGGACAATTTGTATTAATTGGATGTTATTATATTGTTTTATCCACTGATTATGATAAAAGTCATGTGTTAAGTGATTGTGACTGTAAAGGTGAACTAAGGTAAAGGGAAAAATGTATGAGTGTATAAGAAGTCATTGTACTTATGTGAACATGCATCATAATGTGAGATCATATTGTGAGATCATAATGTGCATTCATAATGTGCGATCATAATGTGTGATCATAATGTGGGATCATAACGTGGGATCATAACGTGAGATCATTGTGTATCGCTTTGGCGATCAAGTGTGATATGTGATTGACGCCACATGCATCCATCATCTTATTGTATCTATGGGTATATCATGCATTGAATATAGTGTGATTGTGATATGGATAAGTTGAGCTTATGGATAATTCTTGTGGAGGTTAAATTAATTTTTTTCGCAAGTTTGGATGTTATTTGTTGTGTGTGAGAGTATCTTGTAGTGTCTTCACACCACAACTAGAGTGAGGTATTTCTCACTCCCTTTGTTTCTTTGTCTTGTCTTTCCTTTCGTATTGCAGGTGATCCTTAGTTTGATGTTGGTGATTTTAGTGGTGAAACTTAGTTTTTATGGGACTGCTCTAATAGGATGTGACACTGCGATAGGACTAGAAAATTAGAAACTTGCTTTTGTTTATTTATTTTCGTTAAAAAACTTTAATTGGTTTCTTTTACAATATATAATGTTATTAATGAATGTGAATCATTTACCCTGTGTAAACTAGTATTGTAGATTTTATTAATTATGAGATTATTTCAAGCTTTGTGAAATGTGTTACTTTTATTTTCATAATATATGATGTGGGGGGTCAAGGGTGTCATATTTGGCAGCGATGGAGTTGTTATCAGTGATGGGGGGTTTGAGGTTTGAGGAGAGACTGGAAAAGAGACGCAGAAGCCATGGATTTATTTTTGTTTTGGTAAAGATTTTACACCTTCGATTAGAAGGCATGAATTGAGTTTTGTTTTTGATATAGGTGAAAACACTAAAAAGTGTATCCACATCATTTTGCTTAGGGGATCGTAGTTCAAAATTTGTATTGGAGAGGGAGAGGGTTAGATTAGAGGGAGGGGATTATGAATGCCCATCCCATGAATGAAGCGCTAGGAAACCTTGCATTCCTCTCTAGATTTACTCTTTTGATATTGGTCTTAGTTGAGTTTGGGTACCAATGGTTACAAACATTTCAACCCAAACCCGACCATATATAAATCCGCTTCAAATTTTAAGATGAAAACCTGACACCCAACACCCCGATGGTTACAAATGATAAAGAAGAATAAATTAATATTAATTTATAGATAAAGTTATCTATAAAAGTTTATTAACCTTTTAAAAAGAGATTTTCAAATTTCGTGCATAAATAAATTTTATAGTTTACGACAAAAATTATTTTATATTTCATAATACAGGAGTATAGATAATTTATATTTTAGTTTTGGTTTTGACAATTAGAATTTTTTTTATTTTTTTATCATTAATAACCTATACAAGTATTTAACGGTATTATACTTTTAAAATCTTATTTTATTTATTTTATAAATTTTATGAACAGAAGTGATCTATGTATATATATATATATTATTATAATATTTTTTCTACATGTTATAATTTTATTGAAGAGAAATATTTAGAAAGGTGACCAATAACTGAAAAATAAATATTTGCATTGGACATATTAGACAATACAAAGTTATTGACCAAATTAACAAAAATAAATATTCAACTTTTACTTTACATTTCCCAGGAATTTTTACATTCTCCTTTCTTTTATTATTATTAATAGTATTACTAAAAAAATACAAAATAATATAAACTTAGTACTTATTATTTACATTCCACTTCCTACTGTAAACCTTACAAAAATATCTTTAATCTTTTCAATCATTTTGTTGTTGCATTTTTTCAATTACAAGTATTCAAATTTTTTGTTTTGATTTCATTTCGTTATAATTTATTAATTTAATTTTTTATATAAAACATCTTTTTGTAAAATTATTGATATTGTGTGTAGAAAAAATATATGTATCATTATTTTTATCATTTTAGAAATTATAATCCAAAACAGGATTGCGTAGTAACTTTCAAGACTGATTGATAGAATATTTTTCTTAATACTTTCAAAATTGTCATAAGTTTTCTCTTGTATTTTTTTAAGGAACCTAGAGCAAAGATAAATTCATACTCAATTCAACATGCTAATAAAAAAAATTCAATTTATCATATTGTTCTGTAAAGAAAAAACTTGAAAATAATTAAGATTTTCATAAGTATAATAATAAAAGTAATATATACCAGTTACTTATCTTTGCAGTTTTGAAATAGTTATTATAAACAGTAATTTTATTTTTACATCATAAAAAAAATCTTCACCCCACCAAAAAGGTTCTTAATATTATTTTCTATATTTTTCTACAAATAAAAACACATATTATAGAGAAACAAATGTTGAAAATTAAAGAGTTGAAAAATAGTTTCATATACATTTTCAAAACAATACTTTCTATAATAATTTAGAAAAGTATTTCTTTCAATATAATTTCTGAAAGTGTCTGATGTAACTTTGGGGAGATTTACTTTTGGAATAGTCCCAATTTTTTTTTTCAAAACTTTAGTATAGAGTAATTTCTAAAATATAAAAATAAGATATATGTACATGCACAATATCAAGAATTTGATAGACATATTTTTATATAAATAAATAAATTTAATGAGTAATAATAAAATGAAATTCAAGTATGTTTATCCTTTAATATAAAAAATAAAAAAATATAAAAATAGTGAAAGAGATGATGTATTTTAAATAATAGAGATTAAAGTTTTATAACTTTTTTATATAAATTAATTTTTTTAGTAAATTTTCTTAGTAGCAAAATATTCAAAAGTTTATTTTTTAAGTACATGAACTAAACAAAATAAAAATCAATTCCAAATTTTATCTTTTACAAAATAATTAGATGCTCATGATTAATTACTTTTAATGAACTGTTACAATAAATAATGGATTATCATAAAAAGTCAAAAGAGAAATAATATTATAAACTTAATATCTATATAAAGAAAATGTTAAGAAAATGAGTTTGATAAACATAATATATATTTATTTGATTTGATTTACACTAAAAACTTAATGTTATTTTCTGTCTTTAAAATTTAAAACAAAAATAATAATTTCTCCTTTCATACCAAATGCATATTGAATGACGTATTAAGAAGTCGTCAATAACGTTTCATTCACTTAACATTTAATGAATAGATATTGATTGGTAAAAGTCAAGTCATTAAATAATTCTACATTATTGTATTATGCATAGTGTGAAATCTTATTTTTATATATAAAACAGTGTTTTGTTAAATGTTTAAAAATAAAATAAAATATAATTTTAATTTATTTTTTAAATAATACTTTTAATTTATGGTGGGATCACATATTTTAACAATCTCAAATTATTAATATTCTTATATTACTAAATACTAAAGAAGATAGTGAAATGCAACAATTGATCTCACAAATACAAGACTAAATTAAACAAAAATAACATAACACAATTACATATCTTAACAATAGATTGACTTTTACCGAAGACACTTTTAAGTTAAGAAAAATTTAATGAAAAATCAATTTTACAAAACATTAATAAACCAAAAGATGAAATTATAGTTAGGGAAAGTTTTGTTGCCTTTTACAATATGTTAAACATCATATCAATAATTATTCACAACAATGATAGATTTTAATTAAGGAAAAATGATTTTTTTTACATTTATAATTATTATTAAGCTTTAAAAGAATATGTTTTAATTTATTTCATTTATGGTAATTTAATTCAATTTGTGTAATTAATTATATAATTCACCTTAACTTTTTTTAATTACTTTTAAATTTTAGTTTATTTTGAAATAAATTCATTGAAGAACTTCAACTCATTAGAAAAAAAATATATTAACCATAATTTGCATCATAAAAATGATCATAGTATTTATTCTATAAGAAAACTTATACCAATAGTATAGGAAATACAAATAATGTTCTCATCCTTTCTCATTTCTATGCACAAATTTATATATACTTACATTTTATGTGCTTTAAAACATGTACAATTATGTACAAAGAAAGAAAAAAATTTATGGAGAAGTTTTGTATTGATTTTTAAAAACTAAAAAAATGCATTAGATTAACGTTAACTATTTTAGAAAGAATGCAATGATATTCGTTTGTATATTCTTTTGAAGCAGAAGAGATTATAACCGACAGTTCCTTATACATATACCTTAGAATGAATTTTTAATAGCTTTAGAAAGATATTCCTAAAGACAATGTATATGCATAAATTGAAAAACATAAATTCGAGTGGAAATAAAATAATAAAGTGTTCCTACCATTAAATCTATAATAAAAAGGATATGATAAAGATGATGTCTCGTTCTTAATTAACTTCAACTAAGAAACCATAAGTGTAGATTGTGACTTGAAATTTGACATGTTGGGTGTGTGAAGCAATTCTGTAACATATTTAGATTAAGTCAAGAGTAAATTTTCACCCTTATTACAAATGACCTAGTCCCTAAAAAATATAGTGAAGAGGACCCTTTGAGAGAAAATTATCAAAATTTGTATTTTAGTCTTATAAGTTAATGTTAGATGTGTATCCTTATAAATATATCATTAACATAGATGTGCACCATAAGTTTATAGGACATAGAAAATGTTGTGAAGAGTGAATAGTCACTCTTAGTAGGATTAAATCCTAATTGAATTAGAACAATTTTTGGTACCAAAATCTAGATTTTTGCTTTTAAGCTACAGATTGATTTTTGGAGCTTACAAATCTTGTGCTTATCCCTTGTGTAAAAATCAAATGGTTGTGACATATAGACTGTTTCATGAAGTTCTCCATGTAAAAAAATATTGTTGTCATCAACTTGACAGATTGACCATTGATTAGTGATATTCAGAGACAGGACAACCCTTATTATAGTATGTTTTACAAATGAACCGAAGATTTCTAAAAAATCCACTCCATCTTTTTAATGCAAATCTTTAGCAATTAAACAAGTTTTATGTCTTTGAAAAATACCATTAACATTGTATTTGGATTTGAAAATCCATCTACATCCAATTGGTTTGCTATCAAGAGGAAAATCAACCAAGTACTAGGCATTTTTAGAATCTAAATCCTAATATTCTTCTTTCATAACTTGTAACCTTTCAGATTTGGATATAGCTTCCTTTACAGGAATTGGTTCAATCTTGTGATCATAAGATTGATAGATAATAAATGATGAATATAAGTACTATAAAGAACAAGATCTAGAACTACATTATTATTATTGGTAGAGATTGCAACATGAGCATTTTCAGTATTAACAATAGAAATAAGAACAAATATTGTATCACAAGTATGATTACTCATAACTTTTGATGACAAAATAGTTAAAGGAATAAAACACATAATCGTACGAATGGAATCAAAACCTGATGTAGATGACAAAAAAGGATTGAGACTAAGCTTATGTGAAAAAACATTTTCAAATAATTTCACATCTCGAGAAATTTTAAGTCCTTTGGTGAAAGACAAATATATCTCTTATAAAAAGAGATATATCCTAAGAATAAACATATGACACTTTTAAAATTTAATTTATGTGAATTATATGGTCTAAGAAAGGGATAACCAAGTTGTTTGTGATATAGAATTTCATGTAGACATTTACTATTTATCAAGGATATGAAGAAAACTTCACATCAAAACTTTAGAGAAAGGGATGCCTAGACTAGAACGGTTAAACACGTTTCAGTGATGTGTCTATATTTCATCTCATGACTTTAATTTTATTGGTGGATGTGAGGACAAGAAAGTCTCTGTTGAATGTCTTGTTGTAGATAAATGGTAAATTTCATATATTCTTAGTTTAAATAGTTTTAATCTTACTATTAAGTTGGTCTTCAATAAGAGATTTAAATTGTAAGAATAAAAAAGAAGATTTAGATTTAAATTGTAAAAGAAAAATCCAACTATATTTTAAATAAACATATAAGAAAACAACTTAGTATCTACAACCATTGGTAGATTCAATTGGAGATGGACTCCAAATGTCACTGAACACGAGTTCTAAAGGAGTAGAATATAATGTTTTAAAATGTACAAAAGACAATTTTATTCATTTCCCTAGACAACAAGAATGATATAAAAGTGAAGAACTTGTTATATAAGGTATAGTACATTTATCTAACACGGTTTTAATTATCTTTAAAGATGGATGCCCAAGCCTTGAAGGCCACAACTCCATGCAATATATATGTAAATTGAGTAGCAAGAGTAGCAAGAATTCACTAGTCAATGTGGCCATTATTTTGAGTATCAAATTGAGTATTGTTAGTCTGAGGAGGTCCTTGAAATCCAAGATTATACCTTTGTCAACAATCAACAATTACATGACCTATTTTACCACAAAACTGACATTGGCATCTTGAATTTGAGTTCTGTGATCCCGTGTTACTAAACCTCTACCAACAATATTTTTTCTACTTTGTTAGATTGAAAATCACCTCTATTATTAATTCTTCTTTCACAATTATTGTAATCTTCTATAGTTGATATTTAAGTCTGTATCTTTTATATTTTAAGTTTCAATTGTAAATGTATTTGCATAAATAAAATTTGTCTCTATCTTTTTGTGTTTCTCAAATCTTTCTTCTGATGTTAATATTATTAACTATATATAAATCAAAGTTAATATTGTTTTAAATTGAGCACTTACATCCTAGACTCTATAATCCCTTAACAATTTTAACATCATACAAATTATGTTTTCAATTAATAATGTGACTTATTGTAAAATTTTAGGAATAATTCCTAAAGATACTGAAATTAATCTGATTAATCCAATGAAATCTAGGAATGGTGGTGTTATGAACATTCACAGAGCTTTTATTTGTTTGCATTTTCTTTATACAAACAAAATTAAAAAAATAATATATAAAACAAAAATAAAAAATAGACAAAAATAATAAGACAAACTTAACTGTATAAATACAAAAAAATTTGCACAGAAAATAAAATGATATGGATTACATTGAAAACGTAATAATATAATTTATTATTTTATATATTTTTAATATTTATATTATATAATTAATTATATTTTTAATTTTTTTATATAATTAATTATATTTTTACATGATTAATTATATTGTTAATATTTATAATTTTTATTATAATAAAATAAACAATTAAAATAATACATGTCATCCATAATTAGAAACAAAGAAGAAACAAAAAAAAATAAAAAAGTTAATAAATATAAAAATGGGTGTTAAACATCTTATTTAATAATTAAATTTATGTAGAGAATTTATATAATCAATTGTATTTGAAAATATAATTATACTGTATCATAATACAGTATATTATATATTTTTAAAAATATTTTATTATATATATTTATAATTTATAATAAAACATTAAATCTATTTTTTAAGTTATAATAATTAAAAATAGAAAAAATAATTAAGAAACACAAAAGCATAAAATAAAAACAGTTAATGAAGACAAAAATAATAAGATATAGATTCTGCACAAATAAGGAAAAGATTTGTGCAGTAAATAATAAGATGATAGATTATGTTTGAAAATATAATTAATCATTTGGTAAAACCAAAAGAACATTTTTTTGTTTTAAATATAAATTCACAAGTATCAACTATTGATTTTTCCTTTTATTCTATTTTCTATCTTTCCCCATATTCTTTTACTCGACACCTCTTATAACAACTATTTGAAAGGTGAATCTATGGTTAAGAGAAAAACACCTTGTGAACTTAGGGAAGAGCTATTGAAGCAGGAAAGGTTTGTGGACAATGTTGTTCAATCTGCATCACCATTGGTTGATCTTACCAAAATCACTGAGATGAGCAATGGATTGAAGAAAAGTCAAATATTTGAAAAGTGTAGCAAGGAAAATTTCTTAGTGTTAATGAACGTGCAACTGCTGCTGTGGATGTGGATACATCTTGTGGTTCAGGTGTTATTGATCTAGGAAAAGCCTTAAGAGAAATAGCTGCACATGAAGAACATTATGTTGATTTGGCCAAAAGACACCAAACTTTCTTATCAGAATGCCATTTACCTGGTCAGAAGGTCCCTTTGGATCTTACTCGAAAAATCAGTATGCGGATTGTATCCTCCTCTATGAATTGGTCAATCATGCATAGTCAAAATATAAGAGGTTCCCAAGACTTGCATTCATGGATTTATCCTCAATCAACTCTATCACCTTCTTTGATTTCTTAAGCTCATCAACATCAAATGCAGATTTGGATTTCTTAAGAAAGCGACAACTAGCTTGGGAAGAATCCTTCCGGGACCTTTATTACATGGTTCGAAACAACATTTGTGGTCATTTTTATGTTTGCACTGCTCAGTTTGTAGTGATGTTCATTGGTGGTGATAGTTCTGGAAAATCCAAATGTTCCTGCGATACTTATATCTCTCAGTCAACCCAATATTTAAGATCATTGTTAAGAGAGCATGATGTCTGTTTCTTTATGCCTCTCTGCCATTCCGAAGTGGAACAACTTGCAACTGAGGATCTGGTTGAGTTGTCAAAGATAGAGAAACAAAACTTGGGACAGATCAGACTATTAAGGTCATTATCTGGAGTTGATAACATTTCAGAATCTTTGTTGGTATTTCGTGGAAAGAACAATGTACATGTTTTATATGACCTTTTACTAAATTATAGATTTCTCTTGACTTCACTGTCTAGTGCAGACACACCTGTCTTTTGTGCTCTTATTTCATTTCGAAATTATGCTTTGTATTGTCTTGAAATCAAATGCACTAAGACAAGAAAAGTTGAGGATATTATACAAGGTGTGACACCCCAATTTTTATAAGATTAATTAAATATTTTTAGGAAATTTTCAAGATTTTTAATGTAATTAATATACGTTCTTTTAATATGATTTTAATATATAGTATTCATGTTCATAATTATAAAATAATTAATTTTAGAATATGAGGTCTTATTTAAATAAAGATTAAAGTCTTAGGTCATTTAGAACACCAACACTTTGAGAGATAGGAAGAGAAAGTCATTCCCGTGTTTTCATAGGGTTGTTACGGTAAAACTACTGTTTCACATTTGTTCAACGTGGATCCGGCTGGAAATTTAACAGGGGGTTTGTCACATCTAGTTATTAATCATGACCGGTTGATACGAAGTCTGAGTAGAGAGATATTCAATTCACACAGCAGCTGTGATTTGGGATTTTCATCTTCTTTGCTCTCTATTTAACAAGGGAGAGGAGAAGAGCAAGAGGGAAATTTAGAGTATTTGGAGCACCATCTACTCATGAAAAAGGTAAAGGGGGAGTGAGAACTCGCTTTGGGGTGTGGGATATCTGTTGGGTAGTGGAATTGACCCCCAATTCCTTAATTTGGGTGTGTTCTTGAAAGAGGGGTTTTCCTCTTTCATCTCTGTTTGATTCTTAATTACTCTTGTATGTTCTTTATGATGTGAATTGAAGAATAATGTGTAATTTCTTAATTTGATAATATTTTGATTGTTTGACCCAATTCATTATTTTAGGTGTGTTCTTGAAAGAGGGGTTTACCTCTTTCATCTTTGTTTGATTCCTAGTTACTCTTGTAGGCTCTTTATGATGTGAATTGAAGAATAATATGTATAATTTCTTAATTTGATGATGTTGTGATTGCTTTGGAGCACCTTAAGGATTCTTGTGATACTCTATGAAGGGGATGAGTTAAGGGTGACATAGTTTTAATGATGAATGAAGGATAATGTGTGTTAATTGAATATTATTATATTGTTTTATCCATTGATTATGATAATAAGTCATGTGTTAAGTGATTGTGACTATAAATGTGAACTTATGTGAAAGGAAAGGAAATGTGTATGAGTGTATAAGAAGTCCTTGGCCTTATGTGAACATGCATCATAATGTGAGATCATAACGTGAGATCATTGTGTGTCGCTTTTGCGATCAAGTGTGATATAATATTGGCGTCTCATGCATCATAATGTGAGATCATAACATGAGATCATTGTGTATCGATTTTGCGGTCAAGTGTGATATGATACTGGCGTCACATGCATCATAATGTGAGATCATTGTGTATCGCTTTTGCGGTCAAGTGTGATATGATATTGGCGCCACATGAATCATAATGTGAGATCATAACGTGAGATCATTAAGTATCGCTTTTGCGGTCAAGTGTTCTCACTCCCTTTGTTTCCTTGTCGTGTTTTTCCTTTTGTATTGCAGGTGATCTCCAGTTTGATGTAGAGTTCATGGGACTGCTCTGATAGGATATGATAGAACTAGAAAATTAGAACTTTTGTTTAATTATTTTTAATTAAGACTTTAGTTGGTTTATCTTACATAATGTAATGTTATTAGTGAATGTGAATCCTTTACCCTATGTACACTATTATTATAAATTTTACTAATTATGAGGTTACTTATAAATGTGTTACTTTTACACTAATGATATACAATGTGGGGTAGAGGGTGTCACACAAGGATGTTCAGATGGTTTTTGTACCATTGAAATTAAGGATGCACTTCTTCCACCTTGGCATGTGCACTGATGACCTGTGAAGGAAGAAGCTTTGAAACATGTTTTACAACGGATACTAGTTCAATTGGGTTGAATGTTGCCTTAAAATCAACTTGTGAGAATGTTGATGGTGAGAGCTTACTCAACAAAATAAAATCTTTTGGCATTCAAAAAGCTGTAGTCACTTTTCTATTGTGTTCATCTTCATTAAAAGGTCTGAGCTACAATGATGGTTTTTATACAACATTGTTATCTCCTGTATAATCTTTTCAAAAAAAGGAACCATGTGAATCTATTTTCATCAAGTTAATATAATTTTTCTTTGATATACTTGATTATATTTTTTCTATAATTAATTAATTATATTGCTAATATTTATAAATTTTATTATAATAAAATAAATAATTAAAATAATACATAAATAATTTTTTAATTATTTTTATATTATTTTAAAAAAATTCATTTCTACCTTTTTACTTATTATGATTCCATATTATCAAAAAGATTAGCTAAAGAAATTGATTTTTTAAGTGATATAATAAGTTTGAGAGTAACTTTTAATTGATAATGAATAGATTTATCTCTAATCAAGTACATGTTGATGTTATTTTGTGATGAGAATGTACCATGAAACTTTAGAAATTCATTAGAAATAAATTAGAAAATATGAAAAATAAAGATTAATCGTTAAAAAGAAAATTTAAGTTTAATAGTGAATAGCTCTACTATTTATATATTATGTAAATTTCAATATTAATAAATTTAAAATTTAAAAATATATAATAATCATTTTGTCTCAATATTAAAAAATTTTTACATAAAAATGTATATAATCAATTGTATTTGTTTAAAAATATAATTATTGTATTATAATATAATGTTTTAATAAATATTTTATTAATATATATATTATGTTTATAATATATAATAAAGGTTTAATAGGCATTTTGGTCCCAATATTTTGTGAGAATTTGTAATCATTGACAGGTTTTAATAAAATTTGAAACACAATTGAGAAAAAAAATAAATGTGGGAAAATATTGCAAATTTTTACAAAATATTGGAACCAAAATGCCTATTAAACCTATAATAAATTATAAAATAAATAAAAAATTATATTAAAATAAAATTAAAAATAATAATAAATAAATATGTTTTACATTTCACTTAGTTATATATTTTTTAATTTAAATAATCATATTTTTCACTAGAATGACAAATGAATCCGAAAATATTATTTAAATTTGTCTTGATTTTGAAAGAAAATCTCTACATTGAATGAATATAAGTATATATAATACTTGATTTTTTAAAATTAGGTATGAGGATGGGGATGTATATACCCATTCCTCCCCTCTCCTCCTACTTATTTTTAGCTTTTCACTTTTTTTGTATTTTTTTTATCAAATCTATGTAAAATAAGAATTTATTTGGATAGAAGAAAAAGAAAATGACTAATGTGAGACAAATGTATGTTCCTCATTTTAATATATAAAATGAACAATAGGATTTTCTATAATATCAAATATGAATAACTTGTATTTATGGATTATACAAATATACGGAGTTTATGTGTATTGTTAGATAAATACTATTAAAGTTTTTACCTATAGTATAACTTTTTTATAAGATTTGTTAAAAAATATGTTTTCTGTAGATTTTTTATGTAAATTTAAAAAATTTTACAATATATTTGTATATAAAAAAAATTCTAATAATCAAATTTGTTACTAACTTTGATTATAAGAATTTGTTATTTTTGCTCAACTTCATCACCAACTTTAATGGTTAAGTCTTTTAATTTAAAGATTTGTAATATCTTCTTTAGTTTTATACTATTCATTTTCACACGTGAAATATCATATTGTTTAATACTTATAAAATGTTGAATTTTAATCTAATTATTTTTTATATGTTTGTCCTTTTCCAATTATTTTGTTGTCATATAGTAAAATGTCTCCTCTTAAGAATAAGTATTTTTTTTAACATACTTTTTTCAAACAAAAGTATATGAAAGTGTTTCTATAAGAATTTAATGTTCTTCACCTATTTTTTTGTTATATGGAAGAAATTTAATATTAATAAATTATAAAAAATATATATATAACATCAAAATATATTCTTTCAGTTAAAAAGCTTTCAAATTTTAGATTTATAAATTTGTCTCTTTTTTTCAAAGAAAAGTATATGAAAGTGTTTTTATAAGAATTTCATGTTCTTCACCTATTTTTTTTGTTATATGGAAGAAATTTAATATTAATAAATTATAAAAAATATATATATAACATCAAAATATATCCTTTCAGTTAAAAAACTTTCAAATTATAGATTTATAAATTTGTCTCTTTTACTTCATGATAGGAACAATTTGCATTATCATGTATAATAAATCCTTTTAGTTTTACTTTCATGGAATATGATTTTTGTGTTTATATGATAAAATAAATGACATTGATATTAGGCTTGAGCACGAGTTGGGTTTGGATGGGTTCGGGTTCACAATATTAAACACAATATAAATCGACTAAAAAGAGTATGATCCATTATTGACCGCACAATACATCGAGTTAGTCAGGTTCGGATTAAACGGGCCTTAGATTAAACGGGTTGGTTTATTCAAATTGGATCATATTCGAGGTGTTTGATTCACAACTCATTCATGTTTAGAAATTTGCTGAAACACTTGTTTTAGATGAGGTTGGAGTTTTTCTTGCTCCATACACTAAAGTCGTAGGGCAAGGTGGTCTTGCTGATGTAGGAGTCGAAAAGGAAACACCAATACTCATCGTCGAAGCACTTGAGGACAACCATATCATGTTGGATATGCATGAGGTCGCCTAACTAGGAGACCATCTCGTTGAGGGAATAGAACTCTGACAAGGATGGGTCAACTTTGAAGGAAACGTACTTGGCTACTTGGCATAGAAGAGGTGGTGGTCATGGGGCACATTCACGCGACGAGCCTCATCACAAATGTTTTTATCAGCGGGGTGGTGCTGCTTGGTGTAACACCCCAATCTTTTATAAGATTAATTAAATATTTTAAATAACTTGAAGATTTTTAATTTAATTAATATAGGTTGTTTTCTATTATTTTAATATTTACTGTAAGATTGATTTTAATATATAGTATTCATTTTCATAATTATAAAATAATAAATTTTAGAATATGACATCTTATTTAAATAAATATTAAAGTCTTAGGCCACTCAAAACACCAACACTTTGAAAGAGAGGAAGAGAGAAAGTCATTTCCGTTTTTCATAGGGTTGCTACAGTAAAACTACTATTGCAGATTCATTTACTGTTGGATCGACTGGAAATTTAACACCTGGTTTGTAGCACCTGGTTCTTCATTATGACTGGTCGGATCCTTGATACGAGTTCTGACTAGGGAGATATTCAGTTGGTGCAGTAGTTGTGATTTGGTGTTTTTCATTTTCTTTGTTCTCTATTTAACAAGGAAGGAGAAAGAGGAAAAGAGGAATTTTAGGGTATCGGGAGCACAGTCTACACATCAACAACGTAAGGGGGGAATGAGAACTCGCTTTCAGGTGTGGGATATCTGTTGGGTAGTGGAGTTGACCCACAATTCCTTATTTTAGGTGTGTTCTTGAAAGAGGGAATTTCCTCTTTCGTCTCTAATTGATTCCTAATTACTCTTGTATGCTCTTTAAGATGTGAATTGAAAAATAATACATATAATTTCTTAAATTTTTTTTTATTGTTTGACTCCAATTCCTTATTTTAGGTGTACTCTTGAAAGAAGGGTTTTCCTCTATTATCTATATTTGATTCCTAATTACTCTTGTATGCTCTTTAAGATGTGAATTGAAGAATAATATGTGTAATTTCTTAAATTGATAATATTTTATTGTTTGACCCTAATTCCTTAGTTTATGTGTGTTATTGAAAGAGAGATTTTCCTCTTTTATTTCTATTTGACTCCTAATTATTCTTGTGTGCTCTTTATGATGTGAATTGAAGAATAATGTGTAATTTCTTAATTTAATAAGATTTTGTTTACTTTATAGCACCCTAAGAGTTCTTGTGATACCCTAATAAGGGATAATCAATGGTGATAAAAATTTAATGATGAATGAAGGACAATGTGTATTAATTGGATATTATTATATTGTTTTATCCACTGATTATGATAAAAGTCATGTGTTAGGTGATTGTGACTATAAAGGTGAACTAAGGTAAAGGGAAAAATGTATGAGTGTATAAGAAGTCATTGCACTTATGTGAACATGCATCATAATGTGAGATCATATTGTGATATCATAATATGCGTTCATAATGTGCGATCATAATGTGAGATCATAATGTGGGATCATAACATGAGATCATTGTGTATCGCTTTGGCGATCAAGTGTGATATGTGATTGACGCCACATGCATCCATCATCTTAATGTATCTATGGGTATATCTTGCATTGAATATGGTGTGATTGTGATATGGATAAGTTGAGCTTATGGATAATTCTTGTGGAGGTTAAATTAATTTGTTTCGCAAGTTTGGATGTTTCTTGTTGTGTGTGAGAGTATCTTGTAGTGTCTTCACACCACAACTAGAGTGAGGTATTTCTCACTCCCTTTGTTTCTTTGTCTTGTCTTTCCTTTCGTATTGCAGGTGATCCCTAGTTTGATGTTGGTGATTTTAGTGGTGAAACTTAGTTTTTATTGGACTGCTTTGATAGGATGTGACACTCGGATAGGACTAGAAAATTAGAACCTTGCTTTTATTTATTTATTTTAATTAAAACTTTAATTGTTTTCTTTTACAATGTGTAATGTTATTAATGAATGTGAATCCTTTACCCTGTGTAAACTAGTATTGTAGATTTTATTAATTATGAGATTATTTCAAGCTTTGTGAAATGTGTTACTTTTATTCTCATGATATACGATCTGGGGGGTAAAGGGTGTCACATTTGGTAGCGGTGGAGTTGTTATCAGTGATGGGGGGTTTGAGGAAAGACTGGAAAATAGACGTAGAAGCCATGGATTTATTTTTTTTTTGGTAAAGATTTTACATCTTTGATTAGAAGCCATGAATTGAGTTTTGTTTTTGATATAGGTGAAAGCACTAAAAAGTGTATCCACATCATTTTGCTTTAGGGGATCGTAGTTCAAAATTTCTATTGGAGCGGGGGAGGGTTAGATTAGAGGGAGGGGATTGTGAATGCCGATCCCATGAATGAAGCGCTAGGGAACCTTGCATTCCTCTCTAGATTTACTCTTTCGATATTGTTCTTAGTTGAGTTCGGGTACCGATGGTTACAAACATTTCAACCCAAACCCGACCATATATAAATCCGCTTCAAATCTTAAGATGAAAACTTGACTCCCGACATCCCGATAGTTACAAATAATAAAGAAGAATAAATTATGTTTTTTAATAAATTAATTATAATTTATAGATTCCACTTCTTACTCTAAACCTTACAAAAATACCTTTAATCTTTTCTATCCTTTTGTGGTTGCAGTTTTTCAATTACAAGTATTCAAATTTTTTGTTTTGATTTGATTTCATTATAATTTATTAATTTAATTTTTTATATAAAACATTTTTTTGTCAAATTGTTGATATTGTGTGTAGAAAAAATATATGTGTCATTATTTTTATCATTTTAGAAATTATAATCCAAAACAGGATTGCGTAGTAACTTTCAAAACTGATTGACAGAATATTTTTCTTAATACTTTCAAGTCATAAGTTTTCTCTTGTTTTTTTTTTAAAAAACCTAGAGCAAAGATAAATTCATACTCAATTCAACGTGCTGATAAATTCATACTCAATTCAACATGCTGATAAAAAAAATTCAATTCATTAAAAGTAATAAACCAGTTACTTATCTTTACAGTTTTGAAATAGTAATTTTATTTTTACATGATAAAAAAAATCTTCACCCCACCAAAAAGGTTCTTAACATTATTTTCTATATTTTTCTACAAATAAAAACACATATTATAGAGAAACAAATGGTAAAAATTAAAGAGTTGAAAAATAGTTTCATATACATTTCCAAAACAATACTTTTTGTAATAATTTAGAAAAGTGCCTCTTTCAAGATAATTTCTGAAAGTGTATGATGTAACTTTGGGGAGATTTACTTTTGGAATAGTAAAGAGTAATTTCTAAAATATAAAAATAAGATATATTTCCATGCATAATATCAAGAATTTGATTGATATATTTTTATATAAATAAATAAATTTAATGAGTAATAATAAAATGAAATTCAAATATGTTTATCCTTTAATATAAAAAATTAAGAAATAAAAAAATAGTGAAAGAGATGATTTATTGTAAATGATAGAGATTAAAGTTTTATAACTTTTTTATATAAAAGAATTTTTTTAGTGAATTTTCTTAGTAGCAGAATATTTAAAAGTTTAATTTTTAAGTACCTAAGCTAAACAAAATAAAAATCAATTCCAAATTTATATTTTACAATATAATTAGATGCTCATGATTAATTACAACTGTTCCAATAAATAGTGGATTATCATAAAAAATCAAAAGAAAAATAATATTATAAACTTAATATCTATATAAAGAAAATGTTAAGAAAATGAGTTTTATAAACATAATGTATATTTATTTGATTTGATTTATACTAAAAACTTAATGTTATTTTCTGTCTTTAAAATTTAAAACAAAAATAAGAATTTCTCCTTTCATACCAAATGCATATTGAATGATGTATTAAGAGGTTGTCAATAACGTTTCATTCATTTAACATTTAATGAATAGATATTGACAGATAAAAGTCAAGTCAAATCATTAATGTGAAATCTTTAATTTTTATATATAAAACAATGTTTTTTTAAATATTTAAAAATAAAATAAAATATAATTTTAATTTATTTTTTAAATAATAGTTTTAATTTATGGTGGGATGGCATATTTTAACAATCTCCAATGACTAATATTCTTATTTTACTAAATGCTAAAGAAGATAGTGAAATGCAATAATTGATCTTACAAATACAAGACTAAATTAAGCAAAAATAACATAACACAATTACATATTTTAACAATAGGTTGACTTTTACCAAAGAAACTTTTAAGTTAAGAAAAATTTAATGAAAAATCAATTTTACAAAACATTAATAAAAATAAAAGATGAAAATATAGTTAGGGAAAATTTTGTTGCCTTTTACAATATGTTAAACATTATATCAATAATTATTCATAACAATGATAGATTTTAATTAGGGAAAAATGAATTTTTTTACATTTATAATTATTATTAAGCTTTAAAAGAATACATTTTAATTTATTTCATTTATGATAATTTAATTCAATTTGTGTAATTAATTATATAATTCACCTTAACTTTTTTTAATTACTTTTAAAGTTTAGTTTATTTTGAAATAATTTCATTAAAGAACTTCAACTCATTAGAAAAAAAATGTATTAACCACCATTTGCATCATAAAAATGATCATCAAATGTTCATAGTATTTATTCTATAAGAAAACTTATACCAATAGTATAGAAAATACAAACAATATTCTCATCCCTTCTCATTTCTAGGCACAAATTTATAAATACTTACATTTTATATGTGGTTTAAAACATATACAATTATGTACAAAAATAAAAATACAGGTAAGAAAAAAATTTATGGAGAAGTTTTGTATTGATTTTTAAAAACTAAAAAAATGCATTAGATTAACGTGAACTATTTTGGAAAGAATGCAATGATATTCGTTTGTCTATTCTTTTGAAGCAGAAGAGGTTATAACCGATAGTTCCTTGTACATATACCTTAGAATGAATTTAATAGCTTTAGAAAGATATTCGTAAGGACAATGTATATGCATAAATTGAAAAACATAAAGTCGAGTTGAAGTAAGATAGTAAAGTGTTCCTACCGTTAAATCTATAATAAAAGGATATGATAAGATGATGTCTCATTCTTAATTAACTTCAACTAAGAAACCATAAGTGTAGATTGTGACTTGAAATCTAGCATGTTGGGTGTGTGAAGAAATTCTCTAACGTATTTAGATTAAGTCAAGAGTAAATTTTCACCCTTATTACAAATGACCTAGTCCCTAAAAAATATATTGAAGAGGACCCTTATAAGTTAATGTTAGATGTGTACCCTTATAAATATATCATTAACATAGATGTGGACCATAAGTTTATAGGACATAGAAAATGTTGTTAAGAGTGAATAGTCGCTCTTAGTAGGATGAAATCCTAATTGAATTAGACCAATTTTTGGTACCAAAATCTAGGTTTTTGCTTTTAAGCTATAGATTGATTTATGGAGCTACAAATCTTGTGCTTATCCCTTGTGTGAAAATCAAATGGTTGTGACATATAGACTGTTTCATGAAGTTATCCATGCAAAAAAATATTGTTGTCATCAACTTGACGGATTGACCATTGATTAGTGATATTCAGAGACAAGACAACCCTTATTATAGTATGCTTTACAAATGAACCGAAGATTTCTAAAAATTTCACTCCATCTTTTTAATGTAAATCTTTAGCAATTAAACAAGTTTTATGTCTTTGAAAAATACCATTAACATTGTATTTGGATTTGAAAATCCATCTACATCCAATTGGTTTGCAAACAAAAGGCAAATCAACCAAGTACTAGGCATTTTTAGAATCTAAATCCTGATATTCTTCTTTCATAACTTGTAACCATTCAGATTTGGATATAGCTTCCTTTACAGAAATTGGTTCAATCTTGTGATCATAAGATTGATAGATAATAAATGATGAATATAAGTACTATAAAGAACAAGATCTAGAACTACATTATTATTATTGGTAGACATTACAATAGGAGCATTTTCAGTAGTACCAATAGGAATAAGAACAAATATTGTATCACAAGTATGATTACTCAGAACTTTTGGTGACAAAATAGTTAAAGGAATAAAACACATAATCGTACGAATGGAATCAAAACCTGATGTAGATGACAAAAAAGGATTGAGACTAAGCTTATATGGAAAAACATTTTCAAACAATTTCACATCTCGAGAAATTTGAAGTCCTTTGGTGAGAGACAAATATATCTCTTATGAAAAGAGATATATCATATGAATAAACATATGACACTTTTAAAATTTAATTTATGTGAATTATATGGTCTAAGAAAGGGATAACCAAGTTGTTTGTGATATAAAATTTCATGCAAACATTCATTATTTAGAATATAAGAAGTTTATCAAGGTACTAGATATGAAGAAAACTTCACACCAAAACTTTAGAGAAAGGGATGCCTAGACTAGAACGGTTAAACACGTTTCAGTGATGTGTCTATATTTCATCTCATGACTTTAATAACTTTAAATTTCATATTTATTATCCATAAAGGTGAGAAAGCTTATTTCTACTAACTATTAAGGACCCAAAACTATAAAGGGTACCTAAATTATTATGTTTGTGATACAGTTAACCCACAAGAACAAGAAATCAATTTGGTTTCTTGACAGTGGATGTTCAAGACACATGACCGGTGATAAAGAAAAATTTCAAAGACTCATCAAGAAAAGTCAAGGCCATGTTACATATGGTGACAACAACAGAGGGAAAATTCTTGGCTCAAGAACAATCAACATTGGTGATGACTTCATGATTCAAGACGTATTTCTTGCAGAAGGATTAAAGCACAATCTATTAAGCATAAGCCAACTATATGACAAGGGACTTAAGATAATTTTTTAATCAAAGACATGCAACATAGTAAAAAAGGAATCAAATGAGACTGTCCTAACAGGTACTAGACTTAATAAAATTTATATTACTGATCTTGACGTTGCATCCTCTAGGACCATCTCTTGTCTTGTAACTAAGGAAGAGGATCCTTGGTTATGGCACAGGAGAGCTGCACATATTCATATGCATCATTTAAGTAGATTAATATCAAAAGATTTGGTAATTGGTCTTCCAAAATTAAATTTTAAAAAAGATAGAATTTGTGAAGCATGCCAAAAAGGAAAGCAAACCAAAAATCCTTTTAAAAGTAAGAAAATCCTTTCTACCTCAAAACCATTAGAACTTTTACATATGGATTTATTTGGACCTTCTAGAACAAGAACCTTAGGTGGTAATTACTATGCTTTTGTAATAGTAGATGATTATTCTAGATTTACTTGGACTTTCTTTTTAGCAACTAAAAATAATGCCTTCAACATTAGAAATAACGACAGTGTAAAAACCAAGAGGGGGGTAAATTGAATTTTTAAAAGAATTTTTCCCTTTTTAAAAATAATTTCCAGATTTTAAAAATTACTTCTAAAATCAAGATTCGGGTTTTCCTTAACCTTTGATAAGAGAAGTTGGAATAACAATTGTTAATATGATCTGCAATACAATAATGAGTAACGAGAGATAGGGTAAGAGAGATTGAACACAGAGATTTATACTGGTTCGGATTTAGCCAATCCTACGTCCAGTTCCCAATCACCACAAACACGTGATGTAACCCCACCATCTTTAAAAGCAATTACAAACACCAATCAGTGACACAATGTAAAAACAATTAAAGATAAACAGTATCACCTCCTTAGATACACTAAGGATGATCCCCACCTCTCTTGACATGCAAGAGATGAACATACCTCCCTTTAGAACAGATCCAAGGGATGAATTACATAAACCAGTAAATAGTAAAGAAAACACCTGATGAGTGCTGGATATGAAAGCTTAAGCACAATGCAATCACCACTTCCAAGAACTAAGATCAACCTTGAGATAGCAAGAAAGCGGTTGTGGAAAACTTTAGTGTAAGAACACTGTAATTTCGTGTTTTAATTAGATGTGTGTTAACCTAAGACATTGCCATTCTTATATAATTTGAAATAAGCTCAAAGCTTCCATTCTTAGGTTGATTCAGCATTGGATTCACAAAATCGTCGTATTTAATTGATTATATAAATGATGTAATCGATTATATCAGAGTAAAACTGGAAAACATATTTTTCCTGATATAATCAATTAGATTAAGGCCATAATCGATTATATGAAACCCAGAAGCAATATAATCGATTATAAAAAACACTTAATCGATTATTTTGTTCGTTAAACTCTTTTAATTCAAATTTTAAGTGATATAATCGATTCTATTTCGATTCCTAATCGATTAAAAGCATAGAAAAAGGTTTTTGCGAAAGTATGACTTGCTCTGAAGTTTGAAATGGTCTTGAATGGGATTTATGACTTACTCTTTTTATCCATCACCCAAAACTGAAACTTCTAAACTTGTATCTTCAGCTCTTGAGAGAATCTTCAAAAATCTTCTTTCTTGAAAGCATTTATTCTCCTTGAATGAAATTATATTTTGCCTTTATTTTCATGATGCAACCTTCCTTTGTGAGATAAAATCAAGTCTTTAACGTTGCAATAAAATTTGATATCTTCATCATTAAAACTCCAATCTTCATGATTTATTTGAGATTAATTCTTCACCAAAACTTCTGAGTAACTTATTACTCATGCTTGAATTAAGTCAACAGTCAACTCTTTTAAAAAATTTGCCAAGGCTATTCGAAATGAAAAAGATCTAAAAATAAAGTCTTTACAAAGTGATCATGGTGGGGAATTTCAAAATGATTTGTTTGAAACCATTTGTGAAGAACTAGGAATCTCACATAATTTTTCTTGTCCAAGAACTCCTCAACAAAATGGAGTAGTAGAAAGAAAGAATAGGTCATTGGAAGAATTAGCTAGAACAATGTTAAATGAAAATAATCTTCCAAAATACTTTTGGGTTGATGTAGTTTCTACAACATGTTATGCATTAAATAGAACTTTAATAAGACCTATTTTAAAACTAACTCCTTATGAACTTTTTAATGGTAGAAAACCAAACATTTCTCATCTCAAAGTTTTTGGTTGCGGATGTTTTGTTTTAAATAATGGAAAGGATAACCTCGAGAAATTTGATTCAAAAGTAGATGAAGCAATATTTTTAGGGTACTCTTTAACTAGTAAAGCATATAGAATATACAATAAGAGAAAATTACGTGTAGAAGAATCTGTTCATATAACTTTTGATGAATTTTTGGACCTTAAGGAAAACCCTCTTGAGTCACGAAAGAAATCTATAAATATAGAAGAAGAACAAAGTGCAATTGAAAAAGATCAACCACAAGAAGAAAGTGTGGAGAAACTTAGAAAAAGTCTAGAAGATTTGACCATTAGTGAACCTACAAATGTTCAAGATCTTCCTAAAGCATGGAGAACACCCAGAGGACTATCATTGGATAATGTTATTGGAAATGTTGATCAAAGAGTTACCACAAGAAGTAAAATGGATAACTTCTGCATGATTGTAGCTTTTGTCTCACAAGTAGAACCCAAGAGCATAGAAGAAGCCTTACAAGATGAATATTGGATTCAATCCATGCAAGAGGAATTAAATCAATTCAAAAGGAATGAAGTGTGGGATCTTGTACCAAGAAAAAATTCTATGTAAGTAATAGGAGCAAAATGGGTATTGAGAAACAAGTTAGATGAAAGTGGAAACATAACCAAGAATAAGGCTAGACTAGTAGCAAAAGGATATATTCAAGAAGAAGGTATTGAATATGATGAAACCTATGCCCCAATTGCAAGACTGGAGGCAATAAGACTTCTACTAACTTATGCAACAATTATGAAGTTCAAGTTATATCAAATGGATGTAAAAAGTTCTTTCCTAAATGGATATATCAAAGAGGAAGTCTATGTCTGTCAACCTCCAGGTTTTGAAGACTATCAATATCCAAATCATGTCTACAAGCTAAAGAAGGCACTCTATGGACTCAAACAAGCACCTAGATCTTGGTATGAAAGATTGAGCAACTTCCTGGTAAGCCATAATTATAGAAGAGGTAAAGTAGATCCAACCTTGTTTATAAAAGAATCAAAGAAAAATATTATTATAGTTCAAATTTATGTTGATGACATTATATTTGGATCAACTAACAATGATCTTTGCCAAGAGTTTACTAAGATTATGCTTGTGTGAGTTCGAGATGTCAATGATGGGGGAGCTAACATTTTTCCTTGGACTGCAAATAAAACAAAACACTGAAGGCTTCTACATCTCACAAACTAAGTACTGCTCGAAACTATTAAAGAAATTTGAATTGGAAAATGCAAAGGAAGCAGCTACTCCAATGGCAACATCTTGCTATTTAGATCAAGATGAAAAAGGTAGGATGGTGGACCAAACCAAATACAGAGGTATGATCGGTTCCTTACTTTATCTTACAACAAGTAGACCAGATATTATGCATAGTGTGTGTGTTTGTGCTAGATTTCAATCTAATCCTAAGGAATCACACCTAATTGCTGTAAAAAGAATAATTAAATATCTAAAAGGAACAAAATCATTTGGCCTTTGGTACCCCTCAGAGTTTCACCTTGCCTTATAGGATATTCAGATTATGGAGGATGTAAACTGAACAGGAAAAGTACAAGTGGTACTTATCATCTACTTGGCTGTTCACTTGTTTCTTGGCACTCTAAGAAACAGGCTTGTTGTTGATGATTCTGGATTTGATGATGTTTTAAGAATGTTGCTGGGTTTTTGATTAATGGTTCTTGATTATACAACTTAGTGGAGATGTTAGATTATATGTTAAAGAGTTAGCTAATTGAAATATAATAATCTGTTGTTTTTATTAATCGTCAATTAATCTGCTAATCTTGTTGCCTTAGTCGACTATTTTCATTAATGTACCAGGTATATGAGTTTAATGAAAATAGCTAACTGCTTTGCTACTTCAGTCGACTATTTTGTTTCAGGACCCCTTTATGCAGAAAACAACAGAGCGCGTTTCATTCTCTTTCAACAGAGCAAGACCCATAGCTCTAATCTTTGGCTATAAATACAACTCTTAAGGACGAAACTGAGTGCGAAAGAATTCAAGAGAATACATACTGAGTTGCATACTGATCAGAGCAAAAAGATTTCTACAGAATTTGTGTTACAGCTTTTAGCTTTTCAAGAAGAATCTTATTTTCAATTTTCTTTGTATTCTTTAATCTCGGGGTAGAGATTTGTGAGAGAGTTTTAGAACCCTGTTAACTGTGATTGGGGTGATCACAGTGACTCAGTGTGAGTCAATGGGTTAAGATCTGTTCTATAGTGTTTAGAATAGTTTCTTTGAGTTTCTTGTAGTGTTCAAGAAAGAATTATTGTAAAGAATCCATTTCTGATAGTGAATTAGATCTGTTGGAGTAGCAGATCGCCAACTGGATGTAGTTATTGCATAAAGAACGAACCAATATAAGTCTTTGTGTTTTCTTCTTATCCTTCATCATCTGTTATATTCTGCATTAAGAACTAACCTACTATTTTTCATTAATCAGTGGACTATTTCTCAGTACATTGCATCAGTAAAAATTTCTAATACGAAAAAGTTTTCGATAAACCCATATATCAATTCAACCCCCCCCCCTTCTTGATATACTTCCACATCTAACAATTGGTATCAAGAGCAGGTAATTGAAAGGTACTCAAGAAAGATCCAAGATGGGTGATAAGCTACCCTTTGCTGAAGGAGCATCTACCAACAGACCTCCACTCTTTGTAGGAGCGAATTACCCCTTCTAGAAAGCCAGAATGAAGATATTCTTCGAGTCTGTTGATAGAGGCGTCTAGGATGCAGTGATTAATGGTCCTTTCATTCCAACAGTGAAGGCTGAAGATGGACAACTGATTGAAAAACCATGGGAACAGTGGACTGATGCAGAAAATAAAAAGGCTCAGTTTGACAGTAAGGCCAAAAACATTTTAACATCTGCTCTTAATCTTGATGAGTTTTTCAGGGTCTCTCAATGCACAACAGCAAAAGAAATGTGGGATATTCTACAAGTTACCCATGAAGGTACAACAGAGGTAAAGAGAGCAAGAAAGCACACCCTTATCCAAGAGTATGAGATGTTTAGGATGCAACCTGGAGATAGCATACAAGATGTGCAGAAGCGCTTTACACACATAGTTAATCATCTGCTAGGTTTGGGAAAGAAGTTTGATGATGAAGAGCTCAACATAAAGGTTCTCAAATGCCTAAGTAGAAGCTGGCAGCCGAAAGTCACAGCAATCATTGAAACTAAGGACTTAACTGTCATGAACACTACAACTCTGTTTGGAAAATAGAGGGAACACGAGCTGGAGTTAAGCAGGCTTGATCAACTGGAGACTTCTGATAAAAAGAACAAGAGTCTTGCACTAAAAGCCAAGGAATGCTTAAAGAGTGATGAAGAGAAAGAAGATGACAGTACAGAATTTGCAATGCTGGTTAAGAAGTTTGGAAAGTTCCTAATAAGGAAGAATAACCCAAAATACAGGTTTCAAGAAAATCAGAAAAGGTACACCAGGAAACCTGATTTCAATTCCTCTAATTTCTCTTGCTTTAATTGTGGGCAGCTAGGACATGTCAAGTTAGATTGTCCTCTCTTGAATCAAAGAAAAGATAGAAGCCCAGAAAGGAAGGAAAGAAGAGACAAAGACAAACGCATTCAGCACTTTAAGAAAGGCAAGAAAGCATACATGGCCTGGGATGAAAGTGATTCCAGCAAATCATCAACTTCAGATTCTGAATCTGAAAACCAGGCCAATCTGTGCCTTGTAGCTAATGAAGAAACATCTAGCCAAGTGAGTATTTGTGATTCTGATGTCAGTGAGAATTATGACACCTTGTTTGATGCATTCAAAGAATTACATGATGAAGCAAAAAAACTGGATCATCAAAATAATCGACTAAAAGGTCTAAATAACTAGCTAGAAAACAAATTACTGGAACTGGAAAACCAGAATAGCAGACTGAAAGATGAAAACAATCAACTAGAAGACAAAGCCCTGGAGCTGAAAAACCAGATAGAATCTGATAAATCTGAATATGATAAAATCAAATCTGCAAAGTGTGAAAACTGCATTAATCTCCAAAATAAAGTTGGTTATCTGATTAAAACTTTAGCAAAGTTTCAAATTGGTCATAATACATTTAATCAACTACTAGATTCTCAAATTGGATATTCAAATGGAAATGGTCTTGGTTATGGAAAATCTACAAAACATTATCATGCTGCAAAATATAAATCTTATCCAAGTAACAGATTTAAAAAATGTTCTTATTGTTTGAAACATGGACATATATCTAGATATTGCTATATCAAGAATTTTGGGATTTCAAGAGCTGAATACTATTGGAAACCCAAATCATATGTTGTTCCTAACTCCAAAGGACCCAACCTGTTTTGGGGACCTAAATTTCTAAATTAACTTTGTTTTGTAGATCTGTCATAGAGCAAAGAAAGCCTTATATGGTATCTAGATAGTGGTTGCTCTAAACATATGACAGGTGACAAATCAAAGCTGGTAAATTTCAAGGCATATGAAGCTGGTTCTGTTACTTTTGGAGACAATAGCAAGGGCAAAATCAAAGGTTCTGGAGATATAGGAAACTGCACTTCTTCGCAGATAAAGGATGTATTATTTGTTGAAGGATTGAAACACAATCTGCTAAGTATAAGTCAGCTATGTGACAAAGGTATGAAAGTCACTTTTAATGCAGAATTTTGTGTTATATACAACTGTAAAACTGTAGATATTGTGCACATTGGAAGAAGAACAAACAATGTATACATGCTGGAAATTGAGCCCTCAAATCTTAAGAACATTTGCTTGTTGACCAAAGAAGATGAAGGCTGGCTTTGGCATAGAAGGTGTGGACACATCAACATGCAGTTATTAAACAAAATCAGCTGCAAAAGTCTTGTTAGAGGTCTTTCAAATGTGAAATTCGTGAAGGACAAAGTATGTGCATTTTGCCAAAAAGGAAAGCAGTCAAGAAACTCTTTTGAGTCAAAGAACATCATCTCAACAAGGAGGCCACTTGAGCTATTGCATCTTGATTTGTTTGGTCCATCAAGAACTGTAAGTCTTGGAAATAACTCATATGTTCTTGTCATTGTTGATGATTTCTCAAGATTCACTTGGACATTATTTCTTCACTACTACAGAATTAGCAATTAACGTCGCCATTTTACGTCGGTTTAACTACAAACAACGTAGAACGTGTAAGTTAATCATTCTACGTCGGTTATAGGGTATAACCGACGTAGAATGTTTTGATGTAGACATTTCACATCGGTTACTATCAGAACCGACGTAGTATAGCTCACATTCTACGTCGGTTATACCCTATAACCGACGTAGAATACCCTTTATAACCCTTTCCCCCCTCTTCTTCCTCACTTTTCGTTCTTCGTCTTCGACCTCCAGCAGCTCCAGCTCACACCGCTTTTCCTTGCCGCCGCCGCGAACACCGTTCCTTGCCGAAGACGGTCCCTGCCGCCACCACCCCTGCCGCCGCCGCTGCGAATCCGTGAACCAGCTCCCCTGCCGTCACCACGAATCCACCAAGCTCCGTGCCGCTGCCGCCCACTGCCCTTGCTCCTTTGCCGTCGGTGCCGCGAACCGCCGCTGTTTTCACTGTTTCAACCAAACGAAGCCTCTCTAACAGTTTCTCGGAGAATTCCAGTTCCAGGTACTCATCCTTCCCTCTCGGGAGGGTTTTTCTCGCTCTCCCTTATCCTGATCTCTGATGCCTCCATTTCACGTTTTTCTCATTTTCTTTCATTTTTTCTGTGCAATCTCGACAATGTTTCTGGATCTTTAAGTGCTTTTGCAAATTTTCGTTCGACACGAGGCCTCGATTTATGAATTACACCTCTCGATTGCGTTTGCGTTCGCTCCTTAGACTAAAACAGATTTACGATCTTGAATTCCGCGAGCTTGTTAAGATATTGAACCGTTCTTTATAACTTTGTGTCTCATTTTAGCACCATGTTTTAATCGAGATTTCCGCGCATGAACGTGTTTTTTGAAAACTTCAAAAACTCTACTAGTAAGGTAAGGAAATTAAATAGAGTGTGAACGATTCCAATAATTTTGGAATTTGGATCATTTCGTTTCGGCTCTTTGACTGCTGTTACGTTCTGTAAATTTCCAACAGGTTGTTATTGTGTCATATGTGCGTGCGGTGCATTGTTTCTCTCCAGAACAAAAAATGTACTGTTGACTTATTGAAAGAGATTGAGTGTATTCTTTCTCAGATACTGAAGTTTGCTATCATGTTGTCTTGATGGTGATGATGTGTTGTTAGAAAAAAATATGGATGTTCTCTTTTTCGCTTTCACTGTGGAAATGGTGGAATACTAGTGCTTGTGCATCTGTCAGATCTGATATTATTTTTATCCAGTTGACTTCCTAAACTGAGGATTCTTGATAGTAAGATTTGTGAGAAAGGTTATAAGTTGTGGTTGTGTTGCAGTTGCAGACACTTAAAAACCTTGACGTCGTGGCTATTGAGGACCAAATTTTACAACCTTGTTTGAGAGAAAGTGGTAATACACTGGGAAAATTTTATGTTGATGTTGAATGATTCTTTTTTCCCCTTTTGATTTCTTATTTATATTTTTGGATGCTATACCTTAAAATCTGTGCAAATTGAAATTAGAATGCAGAACAGGTGGCTTATTTTTTTTACTGCTTGCTATCTAGCTCTACATTGAGATGTATGCAGTATCTGCCTAAACCCTAAACACTTACAACGTCGGTTCTAGCCATAACCGACGTTGTAAGTCGGGGTGATTTTCAACGTCGGTTCAAAATAAACCAACGTTGAAAACATTAATTTTAACGTCTCCTTGTTTAACGTCGGTTTTGGGACCGTCGTGAAATTATTCTCAGAACCGACGTGAAAAGTGGTTCCTGTGTGCTTTCTTCAAAAGATGAAACATTCCATGCATTCAAGAAATTTGCAAAGATCATTTCAAATGAAAAAGACCTTAACATTGTTTCTTTAAGAAGTGATCATGGAACTGAATTTCAAAACATGCATTTTGAAAAGTTTTGATCTAAACATGGCATATCTCACAACTTTTCTGCTCCTAGAACTCCACAACAAAATGGAGTTGTTGAAAGAAAGAATAGAACACTTCAAGAATGTGCAAGAACCATGTTGAGTGAATCAAAGCTTCCTAAATACTTTTGGACTGATGCAGTTTCTACAGCTTGCTATGTACTTAATAGAGTATTGCTTAGACCAATTCTTGATAAAACTCCTTGTGAACTCTTAAATGGAAGAACTCCTAGTATTGCATACTTTAAAGTCTTTGGTTGCAGGTGTTTCATACTAAACAATGGAAAAGCATCTTTAGGCAAGTTTGATGAAAAAGCTGATGATGGTATATTCTTAGGTTATTCTATGAATAGCAAAGCCTATCGTGTTTTTAACAAAAAGAACTTAACTGTAGAAGAATCTATTCATGTTGTATTTGATGAGTTCTTATGTCAAAAAGAGAGAAAAGGTAATTCCCTTGCAGGTTCAGATGATGAAAAGTCTGAAGAATCAGAAAAGAATGAAGATTATGCAGAAAAATCTGTTGATGCTGACAAACAAGATGAACCAGTCAACTATAACTCTGGATCAGTCGACTACTCTGCTGTTGACAATGCCTTATCTAAATCCTGGAGAACACAAAAAGGATTGTCTCTGGATAACATCATTGGAAATGTTGAAAAGGGAGTTACAACACGAAACTCTTTAACTGATTTTTGCATTCACATGGCATTTGTATCACAAATTGAACCTAAAAATATACATGATGCATTACTTGATAATAATTGGATTACTGCTATGAATGAAGAGTTAAATCAGTTTGTTAGAAATAATGTTTGGCATCTAGTACCTAGGAACAATGAAATGAATGTTATAGGAACAAAATGGGTTTTTAAAAACAAACTTGATGAAAATGGAATAATAATCAGGGATAAAGCTAGATTAGGAGCCAAAGGATATAATTAGGAAGAAGGCATAGATTATGATGAAACTTATGCACCAGTGGCTAGGTTAGAAGCTATCAGATTATTGCTTGCATTTGCATGTCTTAAAGGCTTCAAACTCTATCAAATGGATGTTAAAAGTGCTTTTCTAAATGGCTTTATAAATGAGGATGTGTATGTTGAACAGCCACCTGGATTTGTTGATCTTAAGTTTCCTAATCATGTTTACAAACTCAAAAAGGCTTTGTATGGTCTTAAACAGGAACCTAGGCAGTGGTATGAAAGACTTACAACTTTCCTCATATCACAAGGTTTTAAAAGAGGAGTTGTTGATAAAACTCTTTTCACTAAGAAAGTTGTTAATGATCTCATATTAGTGCAGATTTATGTTGATGATATCATTTTTGGTTCATCTAATCCATCTCTTTGCCAAGAGTTTGCAGATTCCATGAAAGGTGAATTTGAGATGTCTATGATGGGAGAATTGAATTTCTTCTTAGGATTGCAGGTTAAACAACTGCATAATGGAACCTTCATAAATCAATCAAAGTATTGCAATGAGTTATTGAAGAAGTTCAACATGGAGAGCTGCAAAGAAGCCTCTAGTCCAATGTCCTCAAGTTGTTATCTTGACTTGGATGAATCAGGAAAATCAGTTGATGCAACTATGTATAGAGGCTTGATTGGTTCTTTGTTGTACATCACTGCTAGTAGACCTGACATAATGTTTGTTATGTGTTTATGTGCTAGATTTGAAGATACTCCAAAGGAATCACATCTCATTGCTGCAAAACAAATTCTAAAGTATCTCAAAGGAATAGTGAATGTTGGGTTGTGGTATTCTAATGGTAATGAATTAAATTTGGTTGGCTATACTGATTCTGATTTTGCAGGTTGCAAATTAGATAGGAAAAGCACAAGTGGAACATGGCACTTGTTTGGAAACTGCTTGATTTCTTGGACCAACAAGAAACAAGCATGTGTAGCACTTTCCACAGCTGAAGCTGAATATATAGTTGCTGGTAGCTGTATTGTGTTAAAACAACAGCTAAGTGATTTTAATCTGCACCTTTCTGATATTCCAATTTTTTGTGATAACACTAGTGCAATCAATCTAACTAAGAATCTCATTCAACATTCTAGAACTAAGCATATTGAAATAAGGCACCACTTTATAAGAGATCATATAGAAAAGAAAGATTGTAGGATTGATTTCATCTCTACTAATGATCAGTTAGCTGATATTTTCACTAAACCTCTTGGTCGTGATAGGTTTTTCAAACTTAGAAATGAATTGGGAATTCTAAACATCAATCATCTTTCTTAAATTTTCTGCTACTGAGGTAAACAGTTTGTTAATTCTCTGAAATAGCTGACGTATTTCATTTAATTGACAAAAATATTTTGCTGCTGCAGATTTCAGTGTGTTAATTTCTTAACTGACATAATTGCTTTACTGTTGCATAAAAAAGCTTGCTTATTTCTTTGAAATAACTGACGTATTTCATTTAATGTGCCTGCTGGTGTTATTTCTATCAGAACAGCCTATTAATTGCTTTGACTAGCTGACTAATTCCATTAACTGCAATTAAATTCAATTGAATTTTCAAGAAATCAGTTTAAATTTCATCAAAATAATTCAAACCATATCACTAAAAGACCAATTCGTACATTGGGTGCACTGTCATTCAAAGCATGAACAATTTTAGGTGCATGTGAGGTTACTTTATTGGGTTTGCAAAACTGAATTTCCATTTCTCAACATATTCTTTCTGCACTCTCTTATACTGAGCATATGTGATTGAGTAAAGATCTGTTCAAAATATTCACTCATCAATATTCGTTTGACCATGCATACCAATCTCACTATATAGTTCTAATCTCCCTACATATCACATATTGCAACTGTGCATCTCTATTGCTGCATTTTCGCATACTTCTGCACCTTCTCAGTTTCTCAGATTAAAAATGTCTACAAATGAATATTTCCTAGTAGAAAGTGATGTTGTAAGTAATATGGTTTTATAGTTTATATTTAAATTTCACTATGTTTTTCAAAATTTACTCATTTATTCTTAAAATAACATGAAAGAAATTTATATAGAATATAACAAATAAAAATTAAAAATACTGTATTTATAAATTAAATGTTAATAATGTTTTAAATCAATTAATTATTCTGTTGAATAAATATTATATATATATATAAGTTATTTGCAGGTTTTATTTTATATATAATTCAGTACAAAACTTAAAATTAAGTTTTAATAAATCCATATATATCTATATAATAAATTAGATATATTTTTCTAATTTGTTTTTCTGCAAAAATATATAGTGCATATTTGTATATTAGACAAAAAAAATATTATAAAAATATGAATTGAAATTATAATAAATATTTATTTTGAATATAATAATTTAATATTTTTTTCATAAATCAAATACTTATTTTCCTGTATTGTAAAAAAATAATTTTTATATATTTTATTTTAAATAAAAAATAAATTGAAATTATATAAGATGATAGTGAAATTTAATTTTAATATTTATGTTTTGTAAGAAGTAATTTTTTTTTAATTTAACTTTAAATTTCATTTTGAAAAATTTATTCACTCATTCTTAAAATGATATTAAAAATTATATACAATAACCAAAAATTATAAAATACTATAATAAAAAAAATATAATTTAGATATGAAAAACATTTTAAATTAATTAATCATACCATTAAACAATCCATAATTATTTTTAAATGTATTTTTTATTCACACATTTTATTTTACCTATAATTTAGTAAAAATATTCATTAATAAATTAATATTATATTTACATATATACATATTCAATGAGGAATACTTTTATCTTTTAATTCTTTTAAAGAATATAGAATTATATTTATGTCTTATTTTGCGAAAAAAGTTATAAAAATATGAATTAAAATTATTATAAAATATATTTTGAATATAATAATTTAATATTTTTTCATAAATTAAATAAAAAATTATTATATATTATTTATTTACATATTTTATTTTATATAATTTAATAAAAAAATTGATTATATAATATGTTTTAATAAATTAATATTAAATCTATAAATTAAATTAAACATACTTTTTTAATTTTTTTTAAATATATAGTTCATACTTGCATTATAATATGACAAAAGTTGTAACAAGCAAAAAAAAAATGCATGAAAGAGAAGAGGAAATTTAAATTAAGGTTCATATAGTCATCCTTACCATAAGTATTCCAAATATGAAAATAGAACAAAAAAGGAATAGAACCCTACACATAAAAAAAAACTAGATGCCTATATTAATTCCAAAAGAAGGCATTCCAAAGGTAGAAAACCACTGCCTTGTGAGTCCAATTCATTGGGACTTACCATCACTTGCAGCAGACTTGAAATGTACTCACGTGTAGAACACAGTCATGGCAGGACCCCAAGAGGATCAACATACAAAAAAAATAAGGGTGAGCCAATTTATATAGAATAACACTTCAATCATGATTTAAAGAAAACAATTATTTACAATCAATCCTAACTAGGACTCACCAGAGAGCCTAGTATCTACAACCACATACACACACAGACAGACGCCTTCCGGAAGACTGTGCAGAACTCGGACAAGTAGGGTTAACCAACTGACGAGGAACAGTGGGCCTCATGTCAAGATTGATATCATATAAGGAATCATCTCAGTCAGGGTAGCACCGTCACAGGTATTGCACTCCGACCGAAGCCTACTATCAATCCTGTGGGGTACCTCCTTCAACTCCACACCACAAGTGACAGGTCTATGTGACTCAGATCACCTTAGGAGTCAGGATGCCCTATTCGGCTCTTAGTTTTGCACACACTAAGCTATCATACAAGCACACATCAGATAATTCCCATTTCACAGTCAATTTCTCATTCATCAAGGTCTTATTGCCTGTGTCTTAACTCATCAGGTCTTACTTCCTTATACTCATAAACATCAATATAATCATTCATACTACATCAAATCCCAGGTATTCAATCTCACAAGAAAATACATGTTCAAGATATACAGTTCCAATCATCATAAAATTCACATTACAGGTCAAAATCACTGCAGGCCCTGCGCTCAGGCGAACTGGGTTCGCTTGAGCGAAGTAGAGTCCCAAAACAGGGTTTGGAACGCTGAAGCATTTCACTTGACCGAGCTCATCTCGCTTGAGCAAAGAAGCGTCTCCCTTAAGCGAGCGCATCTCGCTTGAGCGAAAAACGAACCCGAGAGCTGGGTCTGGAGCATTTCCAACTCTCGCTTGAGCGAGCTAACTCTCGCTCGAGCGAGTTAACTCTCGCTTGAGCGAGACTGGCCATTTTTGGACAACAGCTCTTTGAAACTTGGACTTGTCCAAAGTTTCATGTACCTGTATCAGTTTAACCCAATTCTAATCGCCAAGATTCACATCAATAAGTCCATTTTGCAGTACAAGACTATATAATCCACACAGTGGCATTCCACAATAACATGTACTCAAGCACTAAGTCATTCCAAATAGATAAACATAGTAATTCATCAATACTTTCTCATAAAACATAAAAAAATATCATTACATAGGTTCACATGGATATAATTACGATCAACACCAGTACAATCAAACAACAAATCTCCACTACACAGGTACTACCAAAACAGCAGAAATGCCTAAATCTAATAATTATCCCAATTGGAAATTTCTTCCTCAAACTTACCAAACTGACTAGAATTGACCAAGGCAAGACTCCCCTTACCTGAAATTAGGGAAAAGAGCTTCTCTCAAGCTCAAAACAACAAAGTCCTAAAATTGCACGCGCGAGCACTCTGTTCCAGCTATGCAAAAACCTAATTGTATAAAATTTCGCCCCAAAACGAAAATTAGATCCCTATACATGAATTTGGGTAGCAAAGGAACACAAAAGAGCTCCCAATTTCAAAATCCTACTCAGAAATGCAAAAAGCCCCAAATGCCTACCCCTTAAACCCTAAGTTACGAAAACTTACCGAAATAGGAAAATGTTCAGTTGAATTCCTCCGGCTCGTTCCAAGGAGCACAAAGGTGGCTTCAGCTTGAGGAGAGGATGGGCAGAGAGGGGCGTTCTCTGAAGAAGAAGAAGATGGAAAGTGAGGGTTTTGAAGAAGAAGAGGGAAGAGGGTTGGGGAAGAAGGAGAAAATCTTATCCTTCTCTCTCCTCTCTCTCTTAATAAAATTGAAATCTTACAAAAGTCATAAAAATATAAATTAAAATTATTATAAAAATATTTTAAACATAATAATGATTTTTCATAAATTAAATTAAAAAAATTATATTACAAAAAGTACTTAAAGTGCAGAAACATTCTTCAAATCCTCTTGAGCATAAAGTACAAGACTATATGACATCCTTTTAAGCATTCCTTAAAAGATGAGTTAAAGTTGTTCAATTTCACCAAATTCCTGACAGATGTAGTTTGTCAACTCTTGGATACGGAAGTCAGTTTTCACAAAAAAAAAACAGAAGTAAAGTTCACTGTCTAACAGAGGATAAGTGCAACAAATTATCAGAGATAGTGACAAAAGAAAGATATGTATTTAATGCATGAAGAGTTGCATTTAATTCACTCTACATGAAGCTTCAATAGACAGTTGAAGATCAGCTGCTAAAGTCATCCCAAAAACAGCCAAATATGTCACAATGGAACTCTAATGGCTAGTGGGTTTTGAGTTCTATGCAAGGGTCCAACTCAAGGAACATTAAGATCAAGTGCTAAAATTCTATTGTTTTCTCCTTCCACATCTTAAATCCGTTAAAATAGCACTTTTTATGTTCCTTTACATATCTAGAAGGAAAATTGTATCTTATCCATTTGTAAGACATAGTTCTTCTAGATTGGTTATATTGTGATTGTTTAATCACACCTTTCTATTTCATAAAGAAATTTGTTGAACTTTTTAAAATTATATATTATAGTTATGAAAATTCTAATCTTAAGTTAATTTTAATTTTTAAATAAATTTATTTCTTTTTTCTCTTCTTGTTGTATTATGAATAAATTTATCAAAATAAATACTCATTAACTATTTTAGAAAACTTGTTTAAGAAGTTAAATCATTATGCTTCTTTTAATCCACACTTAAATAACCATCATATTACCACCTTTTGTTTAAATGTTGTTCTTAACAACATGCTTTCTCTTTCCTGATTGAGTTGGATTGTGGTGTCCTTCATTATTTTTGGGAAGAAAGAAAAACTCAGATAACACAATGAGTTTTATTTAAATACCCAAAATTCAAAAAACATGATTTTATAATATTTTTTGAAGGTTATCTTATATGATATTGGTATTAAATGATTTTTTTGCCTGAATTATAGGATTTAAGTTTTACTAATAAAAAGGAAACTAGGAAACATAAAGCAAAGTGCTACCTACGGCTTGAAATGGCTAAGTGGAGGATTCTAGTATGCTATAGAGTTATTTAAGAAAATGATTTTACAACTGCGATGACCAGTTCATTACAAAAGTCATAATATAAGATTTTAATTTAATTTTATAAATTTTATTATATTATATAATTTTTAAGACTTTTTATCCACTTTTTCTATAAGAATAAATCTATTGTAAAAATCATATTCAGAATGATAAATTTAAAATGAGTTTTATAAAATTCTTGCATTAAAGTATGTTGATATGAAAATAAAAAAAAATTGGGATCTGAAAAATACATAAAAATATTATTTATTTACTTTAAATGTAATTATGATATGAGAAAATTAGTAAGTTGAAATGTAAATAATATATTATTAAATGAAGTCTTATAAGATCTTTTTATTGAAGAATATATATAAGGTCTTAAAAGTGATGTGACATGATAAGATAAAAAAAATGAATTAAATGTTCTAAGGATTTTATATAAGACCTTATTTAACAATATATTATTTACTCTTAGACTAACTAATTCTTTCACATCATAATTACATTTAATACAAATAGTCAAAGTCTTATTTTTTTTATTATGTTAGCATGGTCTAATATAAGAGTCTTATAACACTTAAATCTTAAACTTATGATCATTAGAATAAAAATGTAGTTTGCATTTATTTTCGCAAACATTTTCAAAAAAATTATGACAAAACTTTATAACCATATACCACATAATTATCTCACCTTAAAGAATAATAATCTTTGTTATCATGATTTTTAATGCTCTAATATAATGTTTAAATAATGAAGAGAACACTAGGATTTGTATTTTTAAAGATTAAGTAATAATCTAAGGATTTTTTTAATTTATGATTAGAAATTTGTAATTGGAATTTTAAAGAATTTATATTTAAAAAGATTTGTAAAAACACTCAACTTAAAAAAAAATGTGGTGACAAACTTGTAATTAAATTGATTTTTTTATCTCTGATCATGAAAAGGTCTTACACAAAATTTTAATTTAAATAGAATATCACACATTATGAGCATGATGACATCATGTAGCTACACTGCATGCTTCGTTAAGGAATCAATGCGGTTATGGGCTGGATCTGAACTCTGAACCCTAAGATAGTGGCGGTCATGGAGCAGAAAGCAAAACACAATAGGAAAGGATTTTTTGAGTGATTCACGAAAGCTCTGCACTGTTACTCCACTCTTTTCGACTCACTAGAAGCATGTTCGGTGGAATCGGACAAGGCTCTTGCCGAGATGTACCTACAGAGGGAGATTTGCAACGTGTGTGCTGTGAAGGACCAACGCAACTCGAGCACTATGAGTCGCTGGCGAAGTGGAGGGAGCAGTTCGGTAAAGCTGGCACTCCAACGCTTACAAACAAGACAACATGTTGTTGATACTCTTCTCAGCTGAGGGTTACTGCATGGAGGATAATCAAGGATGTAAATTTACATCGGGAATACACATCAACATCAGACTTCCTTTAAATGTAAAAGATCTTAAATATCATAGCTAAAAAGTTTCTTTTATACTAGTATTTTTTTATTTATATTCTAAAATTAACTTTTGAAATATATAAAATTGTTTCAAAATTTATTTTTCATAACTAAAAGAAGGATTTTCTTAAACTTCTTTTTATCTAAATCATTTTACATCTCATATATTCTTCTTACACTTCCTAAATTTTAAAAGTTCTATCCTCTCTTTATTATGTGTAATATAGAAGTATCATAAATGCAATGTCAACGTATATAGAGTAATTTATAAGATAAATTTTTTTATCTTGTATATATAATCTAAAATTTTAAAATAATATTATAAATTACACAATAAAAACCAACAATTTAACATTTAAATTATTATATTATAGGATGTAATATATGTTATGTATAATATAAAAGTGGTAGTATAGAAAAGAAAAGTGAAGAGAAGAAGGAAGAAACAACTGAAAAAATCAGAAGTAGAAAAAAAAACCGTAAAAGAGAGGAAGGAAGAAGCGACTCCTTTGTCACCACCACCTAGGATTGTGCTCAAAGTATTCATGCTTTATGAGGTTTCTCACAAAGAATTCTCAGGTAGGTCCCACTTATTTCACACAACATATTTTGATTATGGCATCATATCTAAACTAACTTGCATGTAATTGTGTTGATGTTTGACTTTAGGTGTTCAAGATGTGGTCATCAATTGAAAATCTCTCAAAGTGATTTTTAAGGGAGAGAAACTGGATCATTAAGGTTTTGTAGAGAATAAAAAAGAAGAGTCACATATAAGTCAAATTCCTTTAAAAAACGTCGGAGGAAATTTGTTTCAAAGATTTTATAATTTCAAATCTATTTCTTAATTAAAAATATATTATGTAATTTCAAAGAGTTTGAATCGAAAAAGCTAAAAGATATTTTTAAACTTTACCATCTAAAAAATTAACAGGTCAATAAATTTAAAACATATCAAACATCAAACATAGTAACAAAACACAAAATAATATAAAAAAACTAATTATTGAACACTATTACAACACTAATGACATCAAACAAAGACATTGGGGTGACCTCGATAATGGGCAAAGCAAATCCGTTTTGTATATATTTTGAATTAAGGATTATTTTTATGATGTAAAAAAAATTGTCTTGTCTTCTTAGGACCTGATGTTCTAAAATTCACCATGATTAGCCTCAAAAGGAACAAAGCTCAATGAACCAGAGTTTGCATTACTTTCCTTTAGTGTTGCAACATTTTTGTCATTGAAAACTTACTACTGGGTATTTAAGGTCAATCATGTGCTTAATTGTGGATTCCCAAGTTTTTATTTGAAAAAAAAAATGTGATTTAAATTTTTGTACTTTTGAATAAACTTGATTTTGATGTTTTTCTTCCTTAGATCAAAATCTGTATCTCTTAATATTACGAGTGTTCCTAGATTAACAAGTTATAACATTTGATATATATATAATTTGTACAAGTTTGTGCATACTTAATAAAATTAGATGAAAATTGATGAAAAATCTACACTCGTATAAAGTTTTTGCATTTAATATAAAATAAGAAAATAAAATATGATATGATAAGAATATAATAAGAGAAAGATAAACTATAATTATATGGAAGGTTTAGTATAAAAAAATAAACAAATCAATGAAATTATATTTAAATGAGAGTGTTCATTAAAATTACATACATTTTGCTAGAAATAACTTAATTTATATTTCTTACAAATTATGAAAATTATAAAAAATAAAAAATTCAACTAATTTACACAAAAAATGTATTTCATTAATATAAATACTTTTTTTAATAGAAAAATTATATAATGAGTTTAAAATTAAAATTTTAAAAATATTCAAACAATAATAATTTAACAAATTATATAATTTAAATTTACATGCGGCTATACATATAGATTTAGATACATATAAGATAATATATTAAATAAAAAATTATGATATATACTATTACATATATTGACATTAATAAAATTATATTTTATTTATATAGTTATTTCTTTTTGAAATTATAAAAAAATTATCTGAGTAATGACTTAATTAATAAAATGGTTCTTATAATATTGTATTATTTTGCTCATACAAGATTACTAGAGACTAAAATAAGAAATTTTTTTATAAAAATTAAAAAAAATTACAGGAGAGTCTAAAATTTAAAAAAAAATGTATTTACAAAAATTAAAAAAAAAGCAGATATATATATATATATATATAATTATGTATATATAATTATTTATATTTACTGAATATCTTAGACATATTTGGTTTGAATAATTTATTTTTAAATAATGATATATCGGTCATTCATCTACTATTTGTTATCTTATTTAATTGTGATAATATTTATTATAAAAATATCACAATAATCAGTAAAATATGATTATTTTTATTTTACAATTTTAATTTTAATTAATATTAATTTTTAGTTTATAAATATAAAATAGTGTAAATAACTTTTTTTAGTATTTGTTTATGTGTTAAAGAAAGAATATTACATGTGATTAATGAATAGTTTTTATTTTTTTTAGTTTATTTTTATTAATTTCTTTAAATATCTAATATTGATAAAGAAAGTGATTACAATTTTATTTTCTTCTAAAGTCCCACATCAAGTAAAATGAGAAATTTGAGATGTTTATAATAAAAGAAAGAACTGTTTGTAAAAAAAGAAAGTTTCATAAACATTGAAGTTAGTAAAGTTCCCTATTTTTAAAACATTTGAACCGTTTAAAGTATCATTCGGTATCAAAGCTCTAAGGTTTCAAACATGATGTATTTGAGTCAAGAACATGAAGAACACATGGTTACGGTATGGTTCTAAAAGTTCTAAAGCCATTAGATGATTGCTGGTGGTTCAAAACTTGAAATACACGAATCTGTTTTTTTTTCTAAAAAAAAACTTTGCAGAAAAAAAAAAGTTTCTAAATCTTTTTTTGTGTGATTGTTTGTTCATAAATTCTTCGTTAATCTAGGTTAATGAATTGTTGTTAAATGATGCATGTGAAGTGTTTCATAAAATGACATTCATGAGTCTTTGGTTACCACTAGTTTGAGTCATCCTTTTATTGGCTTTGAGTCATATGTTTGTTAAGTATTCTTTACATCAAATACTTGTGTTACTTGGTTTAGTTTAGTCTAATTTTTTTTTGAGATTTCTTGTGAATTGAATTGATGAATTGACTCTTAATATAGGGGTTAAGTGTTCAAACTTTGTAGATCAATTCTTGATATATGTGTTTAAGCATTGGATCATAAAAGCACAAAAAAACGTGAAAAAAAAGTGTATATGGCTGAATCTGTATAAGTCTTTGGCCTATAATTGTGTGCAACAAAATTAAGAAAAGGATTCTCTATCCTTGCTTAGATACATTGTTGATTGTTAATCATTGGTTTGACAAATTAATCCTAAAATTGTGGATGTTGTTGAACTTCTTTTCATGAGTGATTTTGATTAGGAATTAGTCTAAATTTTGTTGAGTAATCTTTCCAATATTTCTTTGGTGCTTTTCTCTTTTATATTTGTTCCATATTGTCTCATTGTGGTTATTCTTTTGTTGTCCTAATTCTTGCTTTACCCTTTCTAGTTTTTAGTCTTAAAAAATTCCTAAAGTTTTGTCTTGAAGTTGTCATAATTTTCTTGAAATTCTAAGTGCTTTGGCCAATCATTTCATCTTTCACTTGAATTGATAACTAAGTGGATTCTTTGAATTGAAGCACCACCTTAGAGAATTCTACGAGGTAATTGTTGCAAGTGAGAGAAACACTTTAGTTAGTTGAGAGGTTTAAAACTGATAGTTTCAAGTAGTGATTATTTGTTGTTAACCAAAATTTTCTTTGTTAGTTTTTGTGTTTTTGTGAATTGTTTTATTGTGTAGATATGTCTAGTAATGAAGAATCTATTCCTTTGTCTCCAAAGTATGCACACATATATGCAAGGGTAGAAGAGCTCAACATCAAATCAATTTTCAAGTAAATGAAGAAAGGAAAGAAAGAAGAATAGCTCAACAAGAAGAGAGTGATGCATCATACAATGATCATCACTGCAACTATCATAGAACAAGAAGAGGAGGAAGAGACATGTACCAAGAAAGGCTCAATAGGAATGCAAAATTCCCTAAATTTCTTGGGGATAGTAATCTAGATTTATATTTTGAATAGGAAACAAAAGTTGAGCAAATTTTGAGTGAGCATGATTTTGAAGATTTAATTCAAGTACAACTTATTACTCTTGAATTTGAACAATATGCTTTAGTGTGGTGGAACCAAATTAAAAAAGAAGTTGTTAGTGGTAGAAGGTTAGCCATCACTACATGGCTTGACCTCCAAATGTGCATGAGAGATATATTTTTTCCTTTCTTTTACAAGAAAGAGTTGTATCTTAAGCTCCGAAGGCATAATCAAGGAATAAGGAGTGTTGAAGACTACTTCAAAGATTTGGAGTCTACCATGGCTAAGGCTGAAATACATGAAGATTTGGAGGTTACAATGACTATATTTCTCAATGGTCTCCAAAAAGAAATTCAAGATGTCATAGAATTGCAAGAGTATCACACCATGGAGCAAATGGTGCATCAAGCCACCAAGGTGGAAAAACAACTTCATAGGAGATGAGCTCAAAAGAAGACATATAATCCTAGCTCTTGGAAGGATACAAATAAAAACAAATGGGAGGATAATAAGAAGCCAACCGAGAGCCAAGGTAAGTCTTCTTTTTCTAAAGCAAATGAAAAACTTAATATTCCAATTTCTTCAAGATCAAGTTCTAGAAAATGTTCTAAATGTATGGGATATGGACATATTGCATCTGAATGTCCATCTAAAAGGAACATGGTCTTGAAAGGAGGAAAAGTATTTAGTGAACATACTTCTCAAGAGTCTTCTCCTAAGTTATTATCTCGTTCTTCTTCACTTAAGTCTAGTGATGATTTTGTTACCAAAGAGGAGAAAGTCACCACTCTTTGAAGCCAAAATTATAAGTTTTGATGAATTCTCAAGCAAGGCAAATCAAGATCATTGAATGAAGAATTAGAGCTCAAGCTAAAGAATTTAGTGTGTCAAATCATTTTGGAATAAAAGAAATCAAAAGAGCAAAACACAGATCAAGAACTCCTTCACTAGTGACCATTTTAAAATGGATAAAACTGAGTTACGCTTACATAATCGATTATGCGTAGAACATAATCGATTATGATACTAATTTTTTGAAAAATAGTTCTGTTATAATCGATTACGTGGAAAACATAATCGATTATGTCACAATTTTAAAAATACCGTTTTTGGCACTGACATAATCGATTATGAGTATAACGTGATTTTTAAAAAAGATAAACCTCTTCCCATATTCTCTCAAAGACTTTCCTTCAGTTATTCAGAGGATCAAAACTGATTTTTGAAATTATTGATTTTATTTTTTGAATTATTTTTTAAATTTAATTCAAAATAATGTCTTTATAATTAACCTAATCTAGGAGGAAAAAATACACAAAAAGAACATACATTGAGTATGCAAATACTCAGGCTATCAATCTAAATTCTTCAATTTTGATTAAGTCACTTGTGAAAGGAGCTAACGGTTTGTGCTACCATATTGAATTCTCTCTTTCCAGGTGATACTGTTCTTAAAATTGTTTAATTATTTGTAAACACCATAGTTGGTGTAGTTTTCATCCCTTGTGATTGTTAAGGGAGGTGTGTTGTCATCCTTTGAAGTTTTTTAAGGGAGGTGTTTCATCTCTTGAGGGATTCAAGAGAGGTGTTCAGTCTTTAGGTTTATTCTTTTGCGTGTTTCAATTGTAATATTGGTTGTAATTGAATTTTCTAAAGATTGTGATTGTGGAGTCATTCTCAAATTGAGGTGACTGAGAACTGGATGTAGGGTTGGCTATACCCGAACTAGTATAAATCTGTGTGTATTTCTCTTCCCTTATCTCTTTACTTTATTTATTGCTTCCGCTTAAACACTTAATTAAAATAAATTAAGTAAAGATAAACAAGAAAATTTAAAAAGGGTAAATTTATTTGTGACATCTTAAAAGCATCAATTCACCCCCCCTCTTGATGCCATTTTGTCTAACAAGTGGTATCAGAGCACAGACTGATAAGTTATTTCTAAAAGATCTTTAAGATGTCTTTGCAGAATCAAGTTTACAGGGAAGGTGCATCAATCAACATGCTACCACTCTTTGAAGGTGACAATTATCCCTTTTGAAAGGTAAGAATGGAGATATTCTTACAAACCCTAGATTTTGGAGTATGGGATACTATACTAAATGGTCCATTCACGCCAATGGTGATGCTTGCTGAAGGAACCATACCAAAGTCGTTTCATCAATGGATAGCAGATGAAAACAAATGAGCATAATATGATGTAAGAGCTTGTAACGCTATTGTTTTTGTTGTAACTCGTAATGAATTTTACAGGATATCAAGAAGCTAAATGGCGAAAGAAATGAGGGAGACATTAGAGGTGACGCATGAAAGAACGAACGAAGTGAAAAGAGCAAGGAAAAACACACTCGTCCAAGAATACGAGCTGCTGGCTATAAGGCTGAATGAAAGCATCAGTGATTTTTAAACACGGTTCACTCATATCGTAAATCACCTAGAAGCACTAGGAAAAAGTTTTGCAAACGAGGAGCTGAACACCAAAATTCTCAAGTCACTGGATAGAAATTGGCAACCAAAAGTCACCACAATATCAGAATCTAAAGATTTGACAAAGATGAATGTTGCAACACTCTTCGCAAAATTAAGAGAACACAAGATAGAGCTACAAAGACTAAAGAATGGAGAAGAAACAAAAGTCAAAGACATCACATTCAAGGCTGAAAAATCAACAGAAAAGGAAGACAACGAAGGTGAGTTTTCTGACAATGACATTTCTTTATTAGTAAAATGGTTTTCTAGGTTTATGAAGAACAGGAAAAAGGGCCGAACAACAAAGAAAGAAAAAGACCCGACAGCAAACTATAAATGCTATGGATGCAACTGGTTCGGTCATATAAAGTCAAAATGTCCCTTTGCCAAAAAGGAAGATAAAGAAAAGGAGAAAAAGAAAACAAAGAAGCCATACAGGTCAAATAAAAAGAAGACATATATCGCATGGGAGAACAACGATTCAACAACCTCTGAAAGCTCAATAGAAGGCACTGAAGAAGAGGAAGAGGCCAACTTGTGTCTAATGGAAAATAGTGAAGATGAAGCTACCTCAAAGGTAAGCTCCACAAAATCTTATGATGAATATGATGAATTTTATGCGGAGTATCAAAATCTTTATATGAATTTTAATAACTTGGCTAAAAAGCATTCTTCATTGAAACAAAATTTTCAAGCTTTAGAAAACATACTAAGTCATGTGGAGAAGGAAAATGAAGGTTTGAAAAAGGATTTGGAAAAATATAAGTCAATTTCAAAAAATAAAGAAGTTATCAAACCTTGTGAAAATTGTAATCATCTTGAAACTAAAATTTTTAAATTAGAAAAAATTTTAAATAAATTTTCAGACTCTACTCAAAATCTTGATAATATGCTTAGTGTACAAAGAGGGAGCTCTAGTAAAGCTGGACTTGGTTACACTCCCAAGAAAAGTCTAGAACCCCACAAAACCATCTTTGTAAAAGAATCAAGAAAAACAAGTTTTCAAGTTAAAGAAAATAATTCAAATATCCTTCACATAGATTAAGTTGTTTTTATTGCATGAAAATTGGTCATACATCAAATAAATGCTTTGTAAAACATGCAGGCATACTTAGTGGTAGATTTAAATGGGTTCCTAAAGATCACATGCATAAAAATGTTTGCATTAAAACAAATTTGTTCGCATTTAATTGATTATGAAATAACGTAATAGATTATGATTTTTAAGTTGCTCACGGACATAATCGATTATGTTAGAACATAATTGATTATGACAGAACATAATAGATTATGACAGAACATATTCGATGATGACAAAACAAATGTTTTACGAAAAATTTATTTGCACGCTAATAATCGATTACGAGATTATATAATCGATTAAATAACTTTAAATTTCATATTTATTATCCATAAAGGTGAGAAAGCTTATTTCTACTTGTTAAATATAGACGACAGTATAAAAACCAAGAGGGGGGGGGGTGAATTGGATTTTTAAGCAACTTTTTCCCCTTAAAATAATTTTCCAGATTTTAAAGAAATGTTTTAAAACCAGGATGCGGATTATCCTTAACCTTAGATTAGCGCAGTTTGAATTGCAATTGTTAATATGATCCACAATAAAAAGAGATAGGGAAAGAGAAAGAACACAGAAATTTATACTGGTTCGGATTAAGCCAATCCTACGTCCAGTTCCCAATCACCACAAATGCGTGATGATCACCCCACTATCTTTAATTGAAATTACAAACACCAATTCATGCAATAACAAATAAAGATAAAGGAAAACACCTCCTCAGACACACTAAGGATGAAACACCTCCCCAGACACACTAAGGATGATTCCCACCTCTCTTGACACACAAGAGATGAACACCCCTCCCTTAGAACAGATCCAAGGGATGAATTTTCACGTTTAGAAAAACAGTAAAAAGAATACACTTGATATAGTGCTGGATAGAAAGCTTAAGCACAAAGATCACCACTTCGAAAGACTTTGATCAACCTTGAGAGAGCAAGAAAGCGGTTTTGAAAAACTAAGGCGCAAGAACACTTTGAATATTGTGTTATTTTCATATGTGTTTAGCCTAAGACGTTTTCTTTCATTTTATAATTCGAAAACACATCAAAGTTTCCATTCTTAGGTTGATTTAGCATTGCATTCGCAAAAACAACTTATTTAATCGATTATCTAAAAAGCTTAATTGATTATATCAGAGTTAAAAACTGGAAAACTCATTTTGCCTGATATAATCGATTAGATTAAGGCCATAATTGATTATATTAACCCAGAATCAATATAATCGATTCTCAAAAACACTTAATCGATTATTTAGTTCGTTAAACTCTTTTGATTCAAATTTTAAGTGAAATAATCGATTAAACTACGTATCATAATCGATTAAAAGCGTAGCAAAACGTTTTTGCGAGAAAACAACTTGCTCTCAGGTTTGGCAAGGTCTTGAATGGGATTTATGACTTACTCTTTTCATCCATCACCCAAAACAGAACCTTCTAAACTTGAAACTTCAGCTCTTGAGAAAATCTTCATCAATCTTCTCTCTTGAAAGCTTTAATCACTCTTTATGCCTTTCCTTTTCCATCTAGCAACCTTCCTTTGTGAGATGACACAAGTCTTTAATGTTGATTAGCACTTTAGATCTTCATCATCAAAACTTTAAATCTACATGAAATATCTGGAGAACTTCATCAACACTTGGTCTTGAAATATGCTAACAATCTCCCCCTTTTTGATGATGATAAAAAGAAACATAGAGACTTGTGATTTATATCCTAAAAAACTTAGAAAATAATGTATGGATATCTCCATCATAAAAATTAGTCCACAAAGGAAATAATATAGGCAGTCTCATATCATTTAATTTGCAATTTGAATTTTGAAATTTTAATTTCAAGGAAATTAATGCATGGAAATTATTTCTAAAAACTCCCCCTTAAACTTTGCTCTTAAATGTTTAAGATATACTAGGTAATAATTTGAAATATTTCCTAATACTCCCCCTGAAATTTTAATTTTCTTAAAAACTTGAGATATGGACATATAATTATCAATCAAAACAAATATTTTTCTTCCCCTTTATTTTTATCATTTGCAAAAAGATTACATATTCAGAGATTAATACAGCAGAAGCAATTAATTACATAGAAAATATGGAGAAAAAAAATAAATACAGCAACTGAAAAATAATTAAGCTAAGGGAATTAGTGAACTTGTAGCCTATTCTGTTTCTTCACTATCCCCTGCATCTTCTTCTTCTTCCTCAGCATCTTGTGCTGGCTGTTTGCCCCTTGAAGATCCTATATTGTCTTCTTCTGGAGAGACATCTTCAATCTCCAACTTTCTTTCTACCCTGTAGACTCTTCTGTTCAGTCTTGAGAGTTTGGAGAAAATGTCTTCATAATGAGTTACTTGAAGACTCATCATGTTGTCCATCCTTGAGACTAAATTTGCTTCTATTGATCCAGGTTGAGGTTGTGGTTCTTCATCTTCATCCATTGCAGCTTCCTCATCTCTTTGCCTGAACCTGTTCCCTTGTTCAATAAGGCCCATGTGCCTTAGAACATTCTTTCCAATTTTGCTGTTGCTTAGCAAAATCTGCTTGTTTTCTCCATTAAGATCCACACCTTTATATTCTAAAATCTTGGATATAAACATAGCATAGGGTAAAGTAAAAGATAATAGCCTAGTGGCTTTAAACATATTATCTAAAATTATTGCAGGCTAATCAATACTAACATTATTAAAGAAACCATACATCAAAAGAATGTCTTCCTTAGTAAGTTGAGCATGATTAGTTCCTCTTGCAACAATTATCCAGACAATAATGTAATGTAACATACGCTCATTTAATTTCACATTACTGACTTTATACAAGTTCTCCACTTGTAAGTTGGGGTCTTTGCAAAATTTGCGGAACTCCACCAGCTTGTTGAAGTCTTCAAAGTCATATGTGATGTTTATTCCTCCCTTTGTGGATAGGCCAGCAACATTATTCCACACATCTTCATCAAGGTCAATTCGAACTCCCTTCACCTTGGTACTGGGATTTGCTGTTCTTGATGTTAGATTTATATAGAAAACTCTAACTAAATCTGGATAATAAGCACCTTCCAGCTCTACAAAAGTTTGCAAGCCACTTGCAACTAACAAATCCTGAAATGAAAAACCATGAGTTCTGAAAAATTGACAAGATAAATATTTTGGAGTAAGAATCTTCCTGTCTTCCCAGTGATTCACGTAGGCAATCTGGAGGTCTTCATCAGAAATCCACCCAGCAAGAGTTGGTGGTCTTTCTTCTTGCTGTTGGGAGGACATAGGTGCCTTGCCTCTCCTCCTTGAGGGCATCTTTCTTCTTCTTTGATTAGCCATGTGAGAGATAATGGACAAAAGAAGAACAAGCACGAAGGCTAATACAGAAACAACATTAACAATTCGCACAGCAATGAATATATCAGCAGAAAATTAGCAAGAGTGAGAGAGAGTGGAAATGGCACTTTAATTCTCAATCTAGGTATTTATAGACACAGAATCTGATCATAATTCATTGATTTAATGCGAAAATAGCCGTTAGGATTCGAATATAGCCGTTTGTACTGAAAACCACATGAATTGAAGGCTCAACGTTCAAAAACTAGTGTGCAGAAAAATGCAGAACGTTGCATTTAATCGATTATGTGAAGAACGTAATCGATTATTTGCATACAAAATTTTTAGAAAAACGAAAACCCAGAAATTTAATCGATTATGTGCATTCCTTAATCGATTAAATTGCTCCCCAACTATTTAATCGATTATGTTATGAACTTAATTGATTATTCTTTAAAACATCTTTAAAAACAACGCTTTTAATCGATTACCACACGAAAACTAATCAATTATATACGAAATTTTTCGTTAAACACATAATTAACAACAAAACTCATCAATAAACATCAATCAATCAACAGATTTATCATCAACAATTACCTGGAACCTTTCTAAGCTCATAAAATCTTACTCGGGATAAGAGATTGGTAAATATGCCAACTCGTTGATGTTTTTGCCTCCCTTCAAGCTTGATCACTTACTATCTCAACACCAAAGAAGATTTTGTTGGAACCAGCCTACAACACAAACAAGAAATATACTGGTCCCCTAAAAATACTTTTTAGAGTCCTCATGGGTTAGAAACAATTTTTCCTTTGGGAACCCATTTGTATTTCCCATTAGGAACACTAAAACGTTTAATATTGCACTTATTAACCGAATGACGTTTATGCATACAATAAAAATATGTAGGAACATTTGTTTTTCTTGGAATATATGCATTTTTATAAACTTTCTTTATAGGAACATTTGGTTTATTAAAGAAATTTGTACTTCCAAAAATCTTACTTGAATTAGATGATTCTCCTTTTACAAAAACAGTTTTGGTAGGTTTATGATTATATCTGAAATTATAGCCAAGTCCTGCTTTTCATATAAACCTTTTTGCACATTCAAAACATTATTTAAATTTTTATTTCCCATTGTAATTTTTGAAAGAGATGTTTCAAGATAAGATACCTTATTAGCAAAAACTTTGCATTCTTCGCAAATAGGAATTTTTGATTTGCATTTACAAGGAATTTTTGCCTTTTCCAAATCATCTTCCAAAACCTTTTTCTCTTCTTCTAAATCAATAATTTTCTTTTCAAGACTCTTATAATCATTTCTTAATTTATTATGAACCGAAGTAAATTTATCATATTTTTCACAAAGACTAAGAAATTCTTCAAGCAATTCATCATAATTATTAGGGAGATCAGAATCACTTACCTCACTGAACGTGGATTCAGCATCATCCGCTATAAGACAAATATTAGCTTCCTCTTCTGATTCACTTGAACTTTCAGAAGAACTCACTTCATTGTCGTCCCAAGCAATATATGCTTTCTTCTTCTTTTTGAAGAATTTCTTTCCTTTTCTTCAGATTTCTTGGAATTTGGACAATCTGCTCTCATGTGTCCCTTTTTGCCACAACCATAACATTTATAATTATCGTTAGAATTTGAATTTTCAAATTTATTACCTTTCTTATGGTTGCCTTTCTTCTTGATGAACTTTTTGTATTTCTTTACAAATTTGTTGAGATCATTGATGAGTCATTATTTTCCCTTATGTTCTTACATTTCTGTACTTGTTTTCATCTCTGATTTGTGCTTAATTGTTTATATTTTGTACTAATTTCTATTAGGGCTATAATTGGACCAGAAATTCATATTTTAATTAATTTGAATTTTCTAAGTTTAATTATTCCAATTTTTATTTTCAGGGCTGTTTAAAATTATTTTGGGCTTGGAATTAATTCATGGACTTCAAGAGGAGCTGCCACGTCACAATTTGGATTTTGGGCCCAATGGGTCTAGGGTTTCGTGCCCATGCAATGCAGCTACAAGTAGGGCAGCTGAGGGAGAGCGGAGAAGCAAGACACATCGCGGCACAACACGGCAGAGAAGTAGAAATTTTTAGGGTTTACGTTTTTGGCTAGAGAGACAGTAGAGTTTTGTTTTTAGTTTTCAGTTCACATTTCGTATACTGTTTAAAAATTCCAGTTTTGTTCTTCAATTCATTTACGTTTCTATTCAACAATTTTCGTTTTCAATTTCATTTTACGTTTTCAATTTCGTTTTACGTTTTCAATTTCAATTTCGTTTTATGTTTTCAATTTCAATTTCGTTTTACGTTTTCAATTTCAATTTCGTTTTACATTTTCAATTTCAATTTCGTTTTACGTTTTCAATTTCAATTTCGTTTTCAAATTCGGTTTACATTTTCTATTTTCGTTTTCTATTTTCTGAATTAATGGAAGGCTAAAACCCCAGGGTGGGACTCTTGGGCATGCTGCACTCACTCTGATGGAGGTTCTGTGTGTTTTTTGGCTTTGTACGTTTGATTCTCCAATGTGAAGTCTCTATTCTGGAGGATGCTTAATCCCTTGGAAGGAGACCTTACAAGGTTCACGTTTGCTTAATTCGTGTAGGGAAGTCTTGGGTTAACTTTCGCTTAGTTGGTTAATCTAGACCGAACAAGGATTAAACGGACTAATAATCTGTTGTGAGCCAAGGATGTCAGAGATGCATTGTGTTCAAGAGTCTTGCCTATTTTAATTACTGCAATTAATTTGTTGTTTGTCTGCTATATTTTAATTAACTGTTATCTGTCCAAAACCCCCCCCATTGCATGATTCAATCTTTTGACAGTGAAAATTGGTCCTTGAGAAAGGACCTAGGAGTCACTTCTTCTAGTACTACATTTAATTGTTTTTTATTTGACCGAGTACGACATTGATCAATCATCGTCTTCTGAATCATCAGTATCACTACTCTCCTCTTTAATGGATTGAGCCTCTAACGCAATACTTCTCCTTTTAACGTTTTCTTCTTCACCGTCGAAGCGTCCAAACTCAATTTCGTGTTCTCTAAGCTTACCAAAGAGAGTTGTCATGTCCTGTCCAAAGATTTTAAAATTTTCACATTTAACTCCTCAGTGTCTAATTTCTTACCTAATGCCTTAAGGTGATTTACAATGTGAGTAAATCTTTTCTGAACGTCATAGATGGTTTCCCCTTTGCTCATCTGGAACATCTCATATTCTTGAATCAAGGTATTCTTCCTTGATCTCTTGACATCCTCCGTTCCTTCATGTGTGACTTCTAGAGTGTCCCACATCTCCTTTGCTGTAATGCAGTCAGACAACCTGTAAAACTCATCAACAGTTAAGGCAGATGATATCATATTACACGCCCTTATATCGCATTGACACTCATTGTACTCATCCTTGGTCCAACTTGCTCTGACTTTGGGTACCTGCACTTCATTAACAACCGTCATAGGAATATATGGACCATTTACAATTGCATCCCAAACGCCTTGATCATTAGACCTAAGGAAAATCTCCATCCTCTTTTTCCAAAAAGGGTAGTTTTCACCTATAAAGAGTGGTGGTCTATGAATAGATGCACCTTCAGCAAAAGATTGATTTTTGCCTGCCATAAGGATCTTGTTTTTGAGTAATTTTCAAAAAACCAGCTCTGAGACCAATTGTTAAATATAGACGGCAGTATAAAAACCAAGAGGGGGGGTGAATTGGATTTTTAAGCAACTTTTTACCCTACAAATAATTTTCCAGATTTTAAAGAAATGTTTTAAAACCAGGATGCGGATTATCCTTAACCTTAGATTAGCGCAGTTTGAATTGCAATTGTTAATATGATCCACAATAAAAAGAGATAGGGAAAGAGAAAGAACACAAAGATTTATACTGGTTCGGATTAAGCCAATCCTACGTCCAGTTCCCAATCACCACAAATGCGTGATGATCACCCCACTATCTTTAATTGAAATTACAAACACCAATTCATGCAATAACAAATAAAGATAAAGGAAAACACCTCCTCAGACACACTAAGGATGAAACACCTCCCCAGACACACTGAGGATGATTCCCACCTCTCTTGACACACAAGAGATGAACATATCTCCCTTAGAACATATCCAAGGGATGAATTTTCCCGTTAAGAAAAATAGTAAAAAGAATACACCTGATATAGTGCTGGATAGAAAGCTTAAGCACAAAGATCACCACTTCCAAAGACTTTGATCAACCTTGAGAGAGCAAGAAAGCGGTTTTGAAAAACTAAGGCGCAAGAACACTTTGAATATTGTGTTATTTTCATATGTGTTTAGCCTAAGACGTTCTCTTTCATTTTATAATTCGAAAACACATCAAAGTTTCCATTCTTAGGTTGATTTAGCATTGAATTCGCAAAAACGACTTATTTAATCGATTATCTAAAAAGCTTAATCGATTATATCAGAGTTAAAAACTGGAAAACTCATTTTGCTTGATATAATCGATTAGATTAAGGCCATAATCGATTATATTAACCCAAAATCAATATAATCGATTATCAAAAACACTTAATCGATTATTTAGTTCGTTAAACTCTTTGGATTCAAATTTTAAGTGAAATAATCTATTAGACTACGTATCATAATCGATTAAAAGCGTAGCAAAACATTTTTGCGAGAAAACAACTTGCTCTCAGGTTTGGCAAGGTCTTGAATGGGATTTATGACTTACTCTTTTCATCCATCACCCAAAACAGAACCTTCTAAACTTGAAACTTCAGCTCTTGAGAAAATATTCAACAATCTTCTCTCTTGAAAGCTTTAATCACTCTTTATGCCTTTCCTTTTCCATCTAGCAACCTTCCTTTGTGAGATGACACAAGTCTTTAATGTTGATTAGCACTTTAAATCTTCATCATCAAAACTTTAAATCTACATGAAATATCTGGAGAACTTCATCAACACTTGGTCTTGAAATATTCTAACACTACTAACTATTAGGGACCCAAAACTACAAAGGGTACCTAAATTATTATGTTTGTGATATAATTAGCCTACAAGAACAAGAAATCAATTTGGTTTCTTGATAGTGGATGTTCAAGACACATGACCAGTGATAAAGAAAAATTTCAAGGCCTCATCAAGAAAAGTCAAGGCCATGTTACATATGGTGACAACAATAGAGGAAAAATTCTTGGCTCAGGAATAATCAAAATTGGTGATGACTTCATGATTCAAGACGTATTGCTTGTAGAAGGATTAAAGCACAATCTATTAAGCATAAGCCAACTATGTGACAAGAGACTTAAGATAATTTTTGAATCAAAGACATGCAACATAGTAAAAAAGAATCAAATGAGACTGTCCTAACAGGTACTAGACTTAATAATATTTATATTACTGATCTTGATGTTGCATCCTCTAGGACCATCTCTCGTCTTGTAACTAAGGAAGAGGATCCTTAGTTATGGCATAGGAGAGTTGCACATATTCATATGCATCATTTAAGTAGATTAATATAAAAAGATTTAGTAATTGATCTTCTAAAATTAAATTTTAAAAAAGATAGATTTGTGTAGCATCGCAAAAAGGAAAGCAAACCAAAAATCCTTTTAAAAGTAAGAAAATCCTTTCTACCTCAAAACCATTAGAACTTTTACATATGGATTTATTTGGACCTTCTAGAACAAGAAGCTTAGGTGGTAATTACTATGCTTTAGTAATAGTAGATGATTATTCTAGATTTACTTGGACTTTCTTTTTAGCAACTAAAAATAATGCCTTCAATGTTAGAAATAATGACAGTGTAAAAACCAAGAAGGGGGGTGAATTGGATTTTTAAAAGACTTTTTCCTTTTTTAAAAATAATTTCCAGATTTTAAAAATTACTTCTAAAATCAAGATTCGGATTTTCCTTAACCTTTGATAAGAGCAGTTGGAATAACAATTGTTAATATGATCTGCAATAATATAATGAGTAATAAGAGATAGGGTAAGAGAGATTGAACACAGAGATTTATACTGGTTTGGACTTAGCCTCCTATATCCAGTTCCTAATTACTACAAACACTTGATGATAACCCCACTATCTTTAAAAGCAATTATAAACACTAATCAGTGACACAATGTAAAAACAATTAAAGATAAACAATATCACCTCCTTAGACACACTAAGGATGATCCCACCTCTCTTGACACACAAGAGATAAACACACCTCCCTTTAGAACAGATCCAAGGGATGAATTACATAAACTAGTAAACAGTAAAGAAAACACCTGATGAATGCTGGATATGAAAGCTTAAGCACAATGCAATCACCACTTTCAAGAACTTAAATCAACTTTGAGAGAGAAAGAAAGCGGTTTTGGAAAACTTTAGTGCAAGAACACTGTAATTTCGTGTTTTAATGAGATGTGTCTTAACCTAAAACATTGCCATTCTTTTATAATTTGAAATCAGCTCAAAGGTTCCATTCTTAGGTTGATTCGGCATTGAATTCGTAAAAACATCGTATTTAATCGATTATATAAATGATGTAATCGATTATATCAAAGTAAAACTGGAAAACATATTTTTCTTGATATAATCGATTAGATTAAGGCCATAATTTATTATATGAACCCAGAAGCAATATAATCGATTATCAAAAACACTTTTGATATGAGTTTACTTAGATGTGGCATATGAATGTGAGAAGCTCTTTTATGTCATAACCATGGATCTTCTTCTTTAGCTACTAAACAAGTTATATTTCTAGATAACGATGCATTATCAATATCAATGAGATAAATATTATTATGTCTCTTACCAATGAGGGAGATTTGATTAGAATTCTTGTGATGAATTTGACAAAGATCACTATCAAATATTACCTTTAAACCTTTATCACAAAGTTGACTAATGCTTGGCAAATTATGCTTCAAACCATCAACAAGAAGAACATCATGGATCTTTAGAGTATCTCCAATATCTCCGCTACCAATGATCTTTCCCTTGTTGTTGTCTCCATAGGTTACAAAGCCTTGTTCTTTCTTTTTGAAGCTTTTGAATTTGCTTTTATCTCCTGTCATATGTCTTGAACATCCACTATCGAGATACCATAGGGATTTTCTGGACTTGGGACCAACCTTGCTACATGTGAATTCAGCATCATCCGCCATAAGGCAAATATTTGCTTCTTTCGAATCACTTGAACTTTGAGAAGAGCTCACTTCATTATCTTCCCAAGCAATGTATGCCTTCTTTTTCTTCTTGTCAAAAGGTTTCTTGTTTTTCTTTTCTTTTTCTTCTACTTTCTTGATGTTGGGGCATTCCGATTTCAAGTGTCCCCTTTTTCCACAACCATAACATTTATAATTGTCAATAGAATTTAATTTTTCAGATTTCTTACCTTTCTTGAAATTCCCTTTGTTTTTGTTCTTGATGAACTTTTTGTATTTCTTGACAAACATGTTGATGTCACTGCATTCAAGATCATTATCTATAGCACTACTCTCTTCTTTATAGGAATTGGCTTTAAGAGCAACACATTTCCTTTCGACATCTTCTTCTCCTTTGAAGCGTCCAAGTTCAATTTCGTGTTCTCTAAGTTTTCCAAAGAGAGTGGTCATGTTCACGTTTGTGAGATTCTTTGATTCTGTGACTGCCGTCACTTTGGGTTGCTGTGTTCTGTCCAAAGATTTCAAAATTTTCACATTTAATTCCTCAGTATCAAATTTCTTACCTAACGCCTTGAAGTGATTTACAATGTGAGTAAATCTTTTCTGGACATCATAGATGGTTTCTCCCTTACTCATACAGAACATCTCATACTCTTGAATCAAGGTATTTTTCCTTGATCTCTTAACATCCTCCGTGCCTTCATGTGTGACTTCAAGGGTGTCCCACATCTCCTCTGCTGTGGTACAATCAGATAACCTATAAAACTCATCAACAGTTAAAGCAGATGATATCATATTGCAAGCCCTAATGTCACATTGATGCTCGTTATACTCGTCTTTTGAACATCTTGCTCTTTCTTTTGGTACCTGCACTTCATTAACAGTAGTCATAGGAATATAGGACCGCATGCCAAACACCTTGATCATTAGACCTAAGGAAAATCTCCATCCTTTTTTCCAAAAAGGATAATTTTCACCAGTAAAGATTGGTGGTCTATGAATAGATGCACCTTCAATAAAAGATTGATTTTTTTCCTGCCATAAGGATCTTTGATTTTGAATAACTCTCAAAAACCAGCTCTGAGGCCAATTGTTAGAAATAACGACAGTGTAAAAAGCAAGAGGGGGGGTTGAATTTGATTTTTAAAAGACTTTTTCCCTTTTTAAGAATAATTTCCAGATTTTAAAAATACTTCTAAAATAAAGATTTGGATTTTCCTTAACCTTTGATAAGTGCAGTTGGAATAACAATTGTTAATATGATCTGCAATAAAATAATAAGTAACGAGAGATAGGGTAAGAGAGATTGAACACAGAGATTTATACTGGTTTGGACTTAGCCTCCTACGTCCAGTTCCCAATCACCACAAACACGTGATGATAACCCCACTATCTTTTAAAGCAATTATAAACACTAATCAGTGACACAATGTAAAAAGAATTAAAGATAAACAGTATCACCTCCTTAGACACACTAAGGGTGATCCCCACCTCTCTTGACACACAAGAGATGAACACACCTCCCTTTAGAACAGATGCAAGGGATGAATTACATAAACCAGTAAACAGTAAAGAAAACACTTGATGAGGGCTGGATATGAAAGCTTAAGCATAATGCAATCACCACTTCCGAGAACTTAGATCAACCTTGAGAGACCAAGAAAGCGGTTTTGGAAACTTTAGTCGAAGAACACTATAATTTCGTGTGTTTAATCAGATGTGTGTTAACCTAAGACATTCCCATTCTTTTATAATTTGAAATCAGCTCAAAGTTTCCATTCTTAGGTTGATTCAGCATTGAATTCGCAAAATTGTCGTATTTAATCGATTATATAAATGAAGTAATCGATTATATCAGAGTAAAACTGGAAAACATATTTTTCCTGATATAATCAATTAGATTAAGGCCATAATTAATTATATGAAACCCAGAAGCAATATAATCGATTATCAAAAACACTTAATCGATTATTTTGTTCGTTAAACTCTTTTAATTCAAATTTTAAGTGATATAATCGATTCTATTTCGATTCCTAATCGATTAAAAGTGTAGAAAAAGGTTTTTGCGAAAATATGACTTGCTCTGAAGTTTGAAATGGTCTTGAATGGGATTTATGACTTACTCTTTTTATCCATCACCCAAAACTGAAACTTCTAAACTTGTATCTTCAGCTCTTGAGTGAATCTTCAAAAATCTTCTTTCTTGAAAGCATTTATTCTCCTTGAATGAAATTATATTTTGCCTTTATTTCCATGATGCAGCCTTCCTTTGTGAGATAAAATCAAGTCTTTAATGTTGCAATAAAACTTTATATCTTAATCATCAAAACTCCAATCTTCATGATTTATTTGAGATTAATTCTTCACCAAAACTTCTGAGTAACTTATTACTCATGCTTGAATTAAGTCAACATTCAACTCTTTTAAAAATTTTGCCAAGGCTATTCAAAATGAAAAAGATCTAAAAGTAAATTCTTTACAAAAGGTGATCATGGTGGGGAATTTCAAAATGATTTTTTTGAAACCTTTTGTGAAGAACTAGGAATCTCACATAATTTTTCTTGTCAAAGAACTCCTCAAAAAAATGGAGTAGTGGAAAGAAAGAATAGGTCATTGGAAGAATTAGCTAGAACAATGTGAAATGAAAATAATCTTCCAAAATACTTTTGGGCTGATGCAGTTTCTACAACATGTTATGTATTAAATAGAACTTTAATGAGACCTATTTTAAAACTAAGTCCTTATGAACTTTTTAAAGGTAGAAAACCAAACATTTCTCATCTCAAAGTTTTTGGTTGCAGATGTTTTGTTTTAAATAATGGAAAGGATAACTTTGGGAAATTCAATTCAAAAGTAGATGAAGCAATATTTTTAGGGTACTCTTTAACTAGTAAAGCATATAGAATATACAATAAGAGAACATTACGTGTAGAAGAGTCTGTTCATATAACTTTTGATGAATTTTTGGACCTTAAGGAAAACC
>CM059264.1:29997408-30132408 GCA_030347555.1 Lablab purpureus
AACGACTAGTGGGTTTTGAGTTCTATACAAGGGTCCAACTCAAGGAATGTTAACTTAAGATCAAGTGTTGAAATTGTATTGTTTTCTTCTCGCACATCTTAAATCCGTTAAAATAGCATTCTTTATGTCTAGAAAGAAAATTTTATCTTATCCATTTATAAGACGTAGTTCTTCTAAATTGGTTATATTGTGATTGTTTAATCACACCTTTCTATTTCTTAAAGAAATTTGTTAAAATTTTTAAAATTATATATTATAGTTATGAAAATTCTAATCTTAGATTAATTTTAATTTTTAAATAAATTTATTTCGTTTTTCTCTTCTTGTTGTATTATGAATAAATTTATCAAAACAAATACTCATTAACTGTTTCAGAAAACTTATTTAAGAAGTTAAATCATTATACTTTTTTAATCCACACCTAAATAACTATCATATTACCCTTCTATTTAAATAGTGTTGTTCTTAACAACATGCTTTCTCTTTCCTGTTTGAGTTGGATTGTGGTATCCTTCATCATTTTTGGAAAGAAAAAAAAAACTCAGATAACACACTGAGTTTTATTTAAATACCCAAAATGCAAAAGACATGATTTTATAATAGTTTTTGAAGGTTATTTTATAAGATATTGGTATTAAATGATTTTTCTCCCTGAATTATAAGATTTAAGTTTTACTAATAAAAAGGAAACTAGGAAACATAAAGCAAAGTGCTACCTACTGCTTGAAATGGCTAAGTGGAGGATTCTGGTATGCTATAGAGTTATTCAAGAAAATGATCTTACAACTGCGATGACGAAGTTTAGGATATTTTCATTAAAAAAAGTCACAATATAAGATTTTAATTTAATTTTATAAATTTTATTATATTATATAATTTTGAAGACTTTTTATCCACTTTTTCTATAAGAGTAAATCTATTGTAAAAATCATATTCATAATGATAAATTTAAAATTCGAGTTTTATAAAATTCTTGCATTAAAGTATGTTGATATGAAAATATAAAAAAAATTTGGGATCTTAAAATATATAAAAATATTATTTATTTACGTTAAATGTAATTATGATATGAGAAAATTAATAAGTTGAAATGTAAATAATATATTATTAAATGAAGTCTTATAAGATCTTTTTATTGGAGAATATATATAAGGTCTTAAAAGTGATGTGACATGATAAGATCCAAAAAAAATTGAATTAAATGTCCTAAGAGTTTTATAAAACCTTATTTAACAATATATTATTTACCCTTAGACTAACTAATTCTTTTACATCATAATTACATTTAATACAAATAGTCAAAGTCTTATTCTTATTATTATATCACCATACTCCAATATAAGAATCTTATAAGACTTATATCTTAAACTTATGATCATTAGAATAAAAATGTAGTTAACATTTATTTTGACAAACATTTTCAAAAAAAATTATGAAAAAACTTTATAACCATAGACCACATAATTATCTCACCTTAAAGAATAACAATCTTTGTTGTTATGATTTTACAATGCTCTAATATAATGTTTAAATAATGAAGAGAGCACTAGGATTTGTATTTCAAAAGATTAAGTAATAATGTAAGGATTGTTTTAATTTATGATTAGAAATTTGTAATTGGAATTTTAAAGAATTTATATTTAAAAAGATTTGTAAAAACACTCAACTTAAAAGAAAATGTGATGACAAACTTGTAATTAAATTGAACTTTTTTAAGTCTGATCATAAAAAGATCTTACACAAAATTTCAATTTAAATAGAATCCCACACATTATGAGTGGGAGAACATGAAGTCGTGGATGTTGCAGCAGGTGAGTCCGAAAGAGGTAGTAGCGGTGCACTCGATCATGCAGCTACATTGCGTGCTTGGTTAAGGAATCAATGCGGTTCTAGGCTGCATCCGAACTCTGAACCCTAAGATAGTGACGGTCATGGAGCAGGAAGCAAAACTGACATGAATCTGCCCAAAAACGGGATGAACGGATCATTCTGACAAAATTTCCCCGAATCAAAGATCAAAAATCGAAAATGCAGAAAGGGATTAGGGATGGAGAAGACGCCACAATCATTTCTGACTGATAAGTCTAGTGAGGATTCGCCATACTGAATTCGAAAATTCACAGATAAGAATCTGAAGTTCTACTCGAGAACCAAGAGAGAATTCACGGAGCCAAAGTTTCAACTCCTTAAAATCTGAATTCTGAGTACAAAGAGTTATAAGAATCTTATTTATACTAATGGACCTAAGACAAGGCCCATTAACTAATTAGGCCCAAAACTGGAAAAAAAACAAAAATATCAAGCCAATAAAGGCTCACAAAGAAAATTAAATCCAAATTACAAAAATATTAAAAAATTAAATTTAGAAATCCTAAAACTATAGTTGTCATCTTCATGCTCGTATAAAAAACACAAGTGGAAAGGGTTTCTAGAGTGATTCACGGAAGCTCTACACTATTACTCCACTGTTTTCGACTCACTAGAAGCATGTTCGGTGGAATCAGACAAGGCTCTTGCCGAGATGTACCTGCAAAGGGAGATTTGCAATGTGTGTATTGTGAAGGACCAACTCAACTCAAGCGCTATGAGTCGCTGGCGGAGTGGAGGGAGCGGTTCGGTAAAGCCGGCTTCAGGTCCCTACATTTGGACTCCAATGCTTACAAACAAGGCAGCATGTTGATGATACTCTTCTCAGCTGAGGGTTACTGGATGGAGGATAATCAAGGATGTAAATTTACATGGGGAATAACACATCAACATTAGACTTCTGTTAAATGTAAAAGATCTAAAATAGCATATCTAAAAAGTTTCTTTTATACTAGTGTTTTCTTATTTATATTCTAAAATTAACTTTTGAAATATATAAAATTGTTTCAAAATTTATTTTTCAGAATTAAAAGAAAGATTTTCTTAAATTTTTTTTTATTTAAATCATTTTACATCTCATATATTCTTCTTACACTTCCTAAATTTTAAAAATTCTATCCTCTCTTTATTATGTGTAATATAGAAGTATCATAAATTTTACAATGTCAAAGTATATCGAGTAATTTATAAGATAAAATTTTTTATCTTGATTATATAATCTAAAATTTTAAAATAATATTATAAATTACACAATTAAAACCAACAATTTAAAGTTTAAAATTATTCTATTATAGATGTGATATATGTTATGTATAATATAAAAGTGGTAGTATAGAAAAGAGAAAAAGAAAAATGAAGAGAAGAAAGAAGAAACAACTGAAAAAATCAGAAGTAGAAAAAAAAAAACCATAGAAGAGAGGAAGGAAGAAGCGACTCCTTCGTCACCACCACCTAGGATTGTGCTTTATAAGGTTTCTCACAAAGAATTCTCAGGTAGGTCCCACTTATTTAACATAAAATATTTTGATTGTGGCATTATATCTAAAGTAGCTTGCGTGTAAGTGTGTTGATGTTTGATTTTAAGTGTTTAAGATGTGGTCATCAATTGAAAATCTCTCAAAGTGATTTTTAAGGGAGAGAAACTGGATCATTAAGGTTTTGTAGAGAATACAGAAGAAGAGTCACATATAAGTCAATTTCCTTTCAAAAACTCCAGAGGAAATTTGTTTCAAAGATTTTATAATTTCGAATCCATTTCTTGATTAAAAATATATTATGTAATTTCTAAGAGTTTGAATCGAAAAATCTAAAATTTATTAAACTTTACTATCTAAGAAATTAACGGGTCAATAAATTTAAAACATATCAAATATCAAACACAGTAACAAAACACAAAATAATATAAAAAAACTAATTATTGAACACTATTACAACACTAACATCAAACAAAAGACTTTGGGGTGACCTCGATAATGGGCGAAGCAAATCCATTTTGTATATATTTTAAATTAAGAATTATTTTTATGAAAAAAAATGTCTTTTCTTCTTAGGACCTGGTGTTTTAAAATTCACCGTGATTAGCCTCAAAAGGAACAAAACTCAATGAACCAGAGTTTGCATTACTTTCCTTTACTGTTGCAACATTTTTGTCATTGAAAACTTACTACTGGGTATTTAAGGTGAGTCATGTGCTTAATTGTGGATTCCCAATTTTTTATTTAAAAAAAAATGTGATTTAAATTTTTGTACTTTTGAATAAACTTGATTTTGATGTTTTTCTTTCTTAGATCAAAATTTGTATCTCTTAATATTACGAGTGTTCCTAGATTAACAAGTTATAACATTTGATATATATATAATTTGTACAAGTTTGTGCATACTTACACTGCTACACGAATACGAATTAACGTCGCAGTTTTACGTCGGTTAAAATACAAACGACGTAGAAGGGATTTTAAAGGGGTTTTAACGTCGGTTATGGGAATAACCGACGTCGAAAGTGTGTGGGACACACTTTCAACGTCGGTTCATTAAAAACCGACGTGGAATGTATAACATTCAACGTCGGTTCTTCCCATAACCGACGTTAAAACCCCGCGCCCTCTTTTTCCTCACTTTTCGTTCTTCGTTTTCGAGTTTCGCTACCTCCTTCGCACTACCTCTGCCTCTGTCTCTCTCTCTCTCTTACTAACCTTTCCATTTTGCTCAAATGCTACAGGTGGAAACACTGGTTTCAGCGTGCGCCGGCGGATCCAGCGATCGGAAAACCGCCGGAGCCCCACCCGGATTCTCCGCCAGAGTCCTTTTGGCTGTCCAGGGACGAGGAATACGACTGGTGGGACCGCAACGCCGTGTACTGAGCGCAAGGAATCGACCAAGGCCAATTCAACTTCCACCAACCTCAACCTCAACCCGGCACAAGCTCCAATAACAACTCCCGGCGCTTCTCTCTCAATTTCAAGTCCAAGGCCTCCACCATCATTGGCTTACCTAAGCCTCGGAAAACCTCCTTCGTGGGCGCCAAGAACCGCCGCAACCATAAACCGGGTAACATCAGGTTGTTCCCGAACGCAGCGTTCCAGTCGGAAAATCGAGTCCGGGTTCGTGGAACCGTCTTCGCCGAAAGTCTCATGCATGGGAAGAGTCAGATCCAAGCGCGATCGAAATCGCAAGCTGGTATGTTCCCGAAAGGATTCCCAGGATACGCATAGAAAAGAGAAACCCAAGAGAAACGGAAAGAAACACGGTTTTTTTGGAAAGCTTTCGCGCGATTTTCCGGTCCGGTCGAAAGGAAAAGCCGGGCCGGAAATCCGATTCTAATGGTGTGTCGAAGAGCGTTGCGGTTAATTTGAAAGCGCGGGACAGCACGTCGAGCGTGAACGACGCGTGGTTGGAGGAGTCAATAACAGTGTCACGGAACAGCGTGTCGGAGAGTGAACCGCCCGGTTTGGGTGGCATGATGCGGTTCGCGTCTGGCAGAAGGTCTGAGTCGTGGGGAGTAGGTTATTGAACCGACGTTGAAAGTGTATTTTCAACGTCGGTTCATAATGAACCGACGTTGAAAATATTACTTTTAACGTCTCCTCTTTCAACGTCGGTTTTTGTACCGTCGTCAAATCATCCCCAGAACCGACGTGGATGTAGGTTCGTGTAGCAGTGTTAATAAAATTAGATGAAAATTGATGAAAAATCTACACTCGTATAAAGTTTTTGCATTTAGTATAAAATAAGAAAATAAAATATGATATGATAAAAATATAATAAGAGAAAGATAAACTATAATTATATGGAATGTTTAGTATAAAAAAATAAAAAAATTAATTAAATTATATTTAAATGAGAGTTTTCATTAAAATTACATACAGTTTTCTAGAAATGACTTAATTTATATTTCTTACAAATTATGAAAATTATAAAAAAATAAAAAATTCAACTAATTTACACAAAAAATGCATTTCATTAATATAAATACTTTTTACAATAGAAAAATTATATAATAAGTTTAAAATTAAAATTTTAAAAATATTTAAACAATAATAATTTAACAAATAATATAATTTAAATTTACTTGTGGCAATACATATAGATTTAAATATGTATAAGATAATATATTAAATAAAAAATTATGATATACAATTACATAAATTGACATTAATTAAATTATATTTTATTTATATAGTTATTTCTTTTTGAAATTATAAAAAAATTATCTGAGTAATTGCTTAATTAATTCTATGGTTCTTATAATATTGTATTATTTTGCTCATACAAGGTTACTGGAGACTAAAATAATTTTTTTTTATAAAAATTAAAAAAATTACAGGAGAGTCTAAAATTAAAAAAAAGTATTTACAGAAATTAAAAAATAGCAAATTTATATATATATATATATATATATAATTATGTATATATAATTATTTATATTTACTGAATATCTTAGACATATTTGGGTTGAATAATTTATTTTTAAATAATGAGATATCGGTCATTCATCTACTATTTTTTTATCTTATTTAATTGTGATAATATTTATTATAAAAATATCACAATAATTAGTAAAATATGATTATTTTTATTTTACAATTTTAATTTTAATTAATATTAATTTTTAGTTTATAAATATAAGATAGTGTAAATAACTTTTTTTAGTATTTGTTTATGTGACAAAGGAATATTACATGTGATTAATGAATAGTTTTTATTTTTTTAGTTTATTTTTATTAATTTCTTTAAATATCTAATATTGATAAGGAAAGTGATTACAATTTTATTTTCTTCTAAATGAGAAATTTGAGATGTTTATAATAAAAGAAAGAACTATTTGTAAGAAAAGAAAGTTTCATAAACATTGGAGTTAGTAAAGTCCCCACATTGGATAAAAATGAGAAACTTGATGTTTATAACGAAAGAAAAAGTCTTCAATAGAAAAGAAAGTGTCACAAACATTTGCGAGTAAAGTCCCATATCGAATAAAAATGCCTCATTTCTAGAATCTTATCTTGAGTTTTCCATAATTCAAGTGGTGATTATCCCTCTATCTGTGTATCTATCTATCTATAAGCTTCTATTATTCATCTTCTTTGTTACATTGTTTTTTCCATATCAACATTGTTGCACTTACTTTAATTGCAACATTAAATGTTGCATTAAATTATATTAATCTTTTGGGAACTTTAGCTCATGATTCATGTTTCTTATTTGTCTGGGTTAGAACATTTTGCATGAAGATCAAATGTTGTCAAGTCTTTCATATATTTCAATAGTGTTAGCTTATGAAAGTAGGTTTACATATTCCTTAAGACAATCAATTTTTAACCAAAATCATGAGTTTTTCCACTCTTGCTTTACATATAGATATTTTTTTGCGGTCCCCAAACTCTTATCAACACATGCATTCCTCCCTAGCTTCCATATGCTTTTATAAAACAAGTACACTTTAATAAACAACCACCCAAGCTTACTGGAGTCTGAAGAATAAATAGATATGTGTGAGGGTGTGAATGTGAATGTGAATGTGAGAAAGTATAGCGTACAAAATTTAAATTATTGACTAGAATTAAATAAAATGAAGATTAAAATACAAAATAATGAAATTAAATAAATTAACATAAAAGAAAACAAAACCAGAAAATTGTAGCAAGAGCTCCTGAAACTATAATGAGAAAACTATTGCTCTGGTGAAGTGTCTTGCCTTGCATCTAAATCTCCTATTTATAGGAGATTAGCCAAGGTCTTATTACAAATAAAAATCTGAAAATTAATTACAATTCAAGTCAAATATTTTTTTCCCCGAATTTGATTTTGTTGATTAGGAGATCCTCTACCAAGAATAAAAATAATTGCTCCTTCAGAATAAATATTTCTTCCCTGGATTTGGTTTTGCTGATTAGGAGATCCTCTGCCAAGAATAGAAATACTTGCTCCTTCAGAATAAATTTAATGCTTCGATTTGATTGCAGATTTGAAAGGGAATTCTGAAAATGGGGAGTTGATTATGCACAAATTTCAAATTTTCAAATGAAGCTGGCCCACTCATTGAATTAGGCCACATTGAATGCACTAAGTTGCACCTCCTGTTGGTTTCATGATAAATGGGCCGCGAAGAATTTAATTTGGAAGATTAATAAAGTTTTCCCCATCGAAGCACCTTGGGCTCATCTCAAAATAACTTCAAGTTCTTTTTCTCCTACAAGAAAAGTCTCAACCAGAGAAAAAATATATATATATATATATGTATATATATATACATATATAGATATATATATATATATATATATATGCAATATGAATGTATGAATGTATGTTTTGATGTTAAAAATATGTAAAATGCAATAAATTTACTAAACTTAAATTATGTCATTGTTTTTATAAAATCGTGAAAAATGCATGGTTTAAGAATAGAACAAATAACTTAGAAAGTGTTCTTAGATAAAAAAAATAAAGAGTAAAATGACATACATCAAATATACAAATTCAAATACACTGGAGAAATATTACTGTTGACATATTTCAAGTATGAGTAAAAAGTTACTCAGAAAGTTTTGATGAAGTTTTTATCTCCATAAGTCATGAAGAATGGAGTTTTGATGATGAAGATATAAAGTTTTATTGCAAAATTAAAGACTTGATTTTATCTCATAAAGGAAGGTTGCTTCATGAAAATTAAGGCAAGATATAAAGGAGAATAAATGCTTTCAAGGAAGAAGATTGTTGAAGATTCTCTCAAGTGTTGAAAATACAAGTTTAGAAGTTTCAGTTTTGGGTGATGGATAAAAAGAGTAAGTCATAAATCCCATTCAAGGATATTTCAAACTTTAGAGCAAGTCATATTTTCGCAAAAACCTTTTTCTATGCTTTTAATCGATTAGGAATCGAAATAGAATCAATTATATAACTTAAAATTTGAATTAAAAGTGTTTAACGAACAAAATAATCGATTAAGTATTTTTGGTAATTGATTATACAGCTTCTGTGTTTCATATAATCGATTATGGCCTTAATCTAGTCGATTATATCAAGAAAAATATGTTTTCCAGTTTTACTCTGATATAATCGATTACAACTTTTATACAATTGATTAAATACGACATTTTTGCGAATTCAATGCAGAATCAACCTAAGAATGGATTCTTTGAGAAGATTTCAAATTATAAAATGAAAGGCAACGTCTTAGGTAAAACAACATCTGATCAAACATGAAAATATAGTGTTCTTGTGCTAAAGTTTTTCAAAGCCGCTTTCTTGCTCTCTCAAGGTTGATCTAAGTTCTTGGAAGTGGTGATGGCATTGTGCTTAAACTTTCATATCCATCACTCATCAGGTGTTTTCTTTACTGTTTATTGATTGTTGTAATTCTGTTAAAACTATTGGTAAGCGTACCAAATGTCAACTGTAGTATAATAGAAAATAGTAAAAGTATCGTTCCCACGAGGAATTGTTAATTCAAAATGTAATAATTTCACTCATTAAGCATATTTACAAAGCAATCAATATATTTCATTGTAAATAGGAATTTGTGTTGTGTTTATGTAATTTTAAATAAAAACAAGAATTAAATCTAAGTGTTACAAATGTGGAAATATTGAGATTGGATGTTCTCTATTTCCCTCTTCAATGTTCCAGCTAAATATAAATATGCAATATTCAATTTCACAATATTGAAGCAACACTCTAAAATCATATATCTTGATTCCTCAAAAATATAATCCAAAAGATAAATTTATGTTCATCAATTCCTTAATTACCCATAAATCATCCCGCATTAAATTCAAGTGTTTTGAGCTATTGATATAATGTAATCTATTCCTAGAATCACAATATGACAAGTAATTTCATCTAAATCTAGTTTTCAAAAATACCTCCCGGTCAAATTCGAAAACCTAGAACACAAAACTAGTGATAAAATAGAATCATGCAAAACGATAAAAACAAGATGAAACACCAATATTGTATAAAAATGAACATCGCATATATCTATCTCACCGAAACATATTCGAGTTCTATAGATTACATCTAATCCCAAAGGAAGAGTTTAGCTACTCATGGTAGCCATTACCAATGAAAGAAACAGAGAAAGAATGATTCAGACTCCTCCAATGAAGTGCCCTTGTCTTCTCCCAATAACATTCAATGCCTCTGCAATTTTTCCTTGACTACTCTAGCTGCTGCTCTCGCTGATTGCCTCGCTGCTACGCCCGTCCTCGATTATATAACCTAAAACGCAATAAGTTAGTGACTTTTCGCTCAAGCCAGCAAATGTCACCCAGGCGAAACAAGTGGTGTCACTCAAGCGATAGAAGTCTCGCTTGGGCGAGACTGGTCCAGTGGCCACCATCAAGTTTCCCAATCTCGCTTAAGCGAAGGATGTCTCGCTTAAGCGAAACTACTCCAATGCCTCACTTTCCTCTCTAGCTTAGGCGAGATGATTCAGCTTAGGCGACCAATACTTGAATGTAGGCTTAAATTTTTCTCTTAGAGTCTTCATAAATGTTTTCTTCTTTCCTTTCTTCCTTGATCACCTATAATTCAACAAAAATTGGGATTAAATGATCTTTTTGAGCATGATTCACCATTAATAGCTTAAGTTAAATAATTCTAACAATTGGGGTAGTTATCAATTCAAAATTTGCATTTAAGACCTTTAAGTGACCAAAAAGGGAATATGAATTGGTTAACTAATGGCACTTATCAATTCCCCCCAACCTAGAATCTTGCTTGCCCTCAAGCAAAGTAACTTACTGAAAACAGAGTTTGTTCAAAGAGATACTCAAACATTAATAGTTCATTCACAAGATTCAATCGAAACAACTTTTATACAAGGATCAAGGATCACAACAGAACTACATATGTTTCCAACACCCAATTAAGATAAGGTTCAGGTGCACTCAACTCCCAAATAAACAGCTGCAACAAAATTAACCTGTAACAAGAAATTCTCTCTAAAACCTCACAGGTGAATGTTTCTCTCTACATCCACTGAGTTTGAGCAAATCAAAGTTACTTTTAATTTCCAGTCACATCACAAACACAAAGTCAACATGGATCATAAGGTCTTTTCAAAGGTTGTAATGGGGCTGGGTTCCAAAAAAAAAAGAAAATTGGTTTTTCAGGATTTCAAATGCATGCTTAAAAGAAAGAGAGCATATCTATACTTGACTCAAAGCTTCATTTGTAATCTCTATCTACCCCATTGTTGGACCCTACAATTTTCTGTAATTGTAATCCCCCTTTTTCTTCCTCTTCCTTTTCTTTTCTTTTCTTTACTTCCTTTTTTTTTTGAAAGGAGAAAAAGAGTGGAATACTTGATTCATTCATTCAATCTACAACCAAATTTTCAAATAAAAAATGTAAAGAGTGAATTATTTGATTCTTTCACTCACTTTACAACCTGTCAAACACCAATAAATTCCAGTTTAAAGTTGTAATATGTACCTATGTTCCCTTTCCCTAAGCATGACTCAAGGTAGGAAAATACTATGCATTCAGAGTTAGGGTACAATAAAATGATCAGCTCAACTGGGTTACCAAAAAAAATGTCAAAATATACAGGTTAGCTGTTTGGCCTTGGGCTTAACAAGATATTCACACAAAATGCCTTAATCACTTCCATGATTCCTTATGTGATGCAGAAAGACCAGAAAATCAAGAAACAACAACTGCACATTCAACAATGAAAACTCTCAACTGTATTAGGATTCACTCACTCACATGGCTATTGTCTTAAGTCCTCTGTTTTGTCAATTATTATTACAGCCATTTAATTTGTTCAAATCAAGTACCCTTATCCTAAATCCAACTGGATTAAGGATTCAAAAACAATCCTGCATGTTTCACCTAAATTTCCATCTACTGAGCTATTCCAATTAAATCAAGTCTACATTTTCATTCTCTTGAACTACTCCCACAAACTTTTCCAATGGCTTTCAAGCAAAAGATTTAAGTGCTAAAGAACAAATACAGTGTGCTAACTTCCCAAAAAAAACAACCATAATGATCACACAATTAACAACACCATAATCAATAAGACACTCAAATACATCTGGCTCAAATACATTCCAACTGAAAGCAATAAAACATGAAAATAACTAAAATAACAAGAAATTAAATAACAGAAATTAAATCAAGTTTCTCATAAAACATAAGAACCATAAGCTTGCATCATCTTCCCAAAATGAGGAGTTAAAATCTCAATCTCTCTGACTCAATCTGTATCAAAATCTTCCTCAGTTAGCTCATCTGTGCCTGTAGGCTCCTGTACCTTCCCCAACATTTTCCTCTCTAAATTGAGAACCTGCAGCATACTCACCACCATATGGACCAGTTGGTCCATATGCTCTACCTGCTCCATACTGCTGCCCATATGCTCCATCTGCTCCATAGTGCTGCCCAGACCCACTCCCTCCTACAGGAAAGTACTTGTCCCCAGGCCATGATACATATAGGAGGAACTGTTCTAGGCTCATCCAAGGGTTAGGCTCTCCTTCTGGTACTCGATGATAGAGCCCTTGGTGCATATGCAACATACCTTTATAGATAGTTATGTTTTGCAGGTGAGTGTGCTCCATACCTTCCCGAAGATGTGTCATCTCCTGCATCATCCACTGATTTGACCCTTGTTGTAGCTCATGCTGCTCCTAATCTGGAGATCCTTCCTGTGCTGGAGGTGAGGGGTAATGCTGCTAAGGCTGCTCCGTGGGTTGGCCATCATTAGGATTTGTGCAATTCTGCTCAATAAATCTGTCTATGGTGGGCATGATCCTCACAGTAGGGTTGACCTCCACCCCTTGAGCTGCACATAGGACGGTGATAAGAGCTGGAAACCCAAAAGAACCTTTTACCTTTTCGTTATTTTTGTTGGCTTCCAATCTGACAAACTTGTGGATCTCTTCGGAGATGATTTTTGCCACATGCACAGAAATGTCCTCATTCATCAAGCAATAAAGCAGGTGGCATCTAGGCACATTGAGATCAGAAACATGTCCTATGGGGACAATGTTTGCCAATAGAAATGTCATCCACATTTGGGTGACGGTCTTCATATCTTTTCTCCTTATCCTCAGGGGATTTCCACCCTGCCCCAGCTGGTATGATCGGCTAGGGAGGCAAAGTGTCTGAGCCATTTCTGCCTCATTGAAGTTGTTGCAAGCACTCCTCATCCTCCGGTACTCGCATTGCTCATCCTCCCCTAGCTGCATGGGGTTGCCTAAGAATTCATTAATTGCCTTTCTATCATAGGCAACCCACCTGCCTCTCACCCGAGACCTTTGATCACTTGGCCCATTCTCCAATGGCCAAGTATTTGCATAAAATTCCAGTACTATCTCTGGGTCATATTTGGGCAGTGGATTGGCTAAGGTCAGCCAATTCCTTCTCATCAGACCTTTCATAAAGTGGTCACACTGCCTTGGAGAGAGGTTCACCTTCCTCTCGGAGATGAATGACCAATGCTTAATTTCTTCATATCGCTCTTGCCTCCTCCTATCTCTGAAAATATTCCTGGGAGGAGGATCAGGGGATGTTGATGGTAGTCTGGTGCGTTTTCCTTTGTTGCACAAATTGGGTTTATTCTTGCTGTAGTTTTTGTGTGCCCCATACTGCAATAACAACATAAATCAACCACTAATTTCACTTTCAACCACAGAATGAGCATAAAATTAATTACACCATTGCCTACTGCAAATTCCAGATTTATGCACGCAATTAGGGGTAGGCTAGGTTAATTTGACATGGGAACCTAGGGTTTTTGCATAAAACCTAGCCTATGAGCACAAATTTTCAATGTATAAGCAAGAAAGATGTATGTGCACCAAATCAACATTAACTTATACAGAACAAGCAAGAAACATGAGTAGAACAAGCATACATCGAATCTACCCTAACCGTACCAATGCAAAGCCACTAAAACAGGAGCATGAGTGTTCACTTACCTTTATGAAGACAAGAACAAGAGCACGGAACGAAATAATGCAAGCAAAACAAGTGTGTGAGCAGAGGCGAACGCAATGGGCACTCGAATAGGAGAGAAAATGGTGAATGAGAGAGTAAAAAAGTGAAATGGGTCTCGAAACCCTCATTTAAATTTGAAATTTTTTGAACAGTCGCCCAAGCGACGCACCCCTCGCCTAGGCGAGTCTGATGTGGCAGACCTCACTTAAACATCTCGCCCAGGCGAGACCCTTTCTCGCCTAGACGAGCCAAAACTAGAGAGCACCCAAAACCTCCAGAGATTCTCGCTCAGGAGGCGCTAGCCATCGCCTAGGCGAGCCAATTCCAGAGAGCAACAATTTACTCCCAGGGAATCTCGCCTAGGCGACCATATCAGTATTAAAAAAAAAAATTTCTTCTCCATAACTCGCCTGGGCGAGGCTTTGGTGGCTTGGGCGAGACATGCATCAGTGCAATTGCCCAAAGCTCTAGCTTAACTCACTAAGTTCCCAAACAAACTCTCATGTGCTAAGATCATGCCACTTCTAACTATTTTAAGACATTCAACACCTCAAACCATATTTTTCTCTTATTCCTACAACCATTCCTTCCAAAACAAAATGAGTTTTCAAAACTTACTCACACAACTCTTTCAAAATCAACACAATTAAAAGCTTAACAACTTAGCCTATGTTCAATCAAACTTCTAAATAGCATATAAGAAAAAGTGTAAGTCTTAATATGCACATGTAAGTATGTAGTATCTATCAAGAAAGTAAATGCTAAAATTGTTAACTTATCTCAAAATAAAAAAAAATCACAACTATGCTAACAAATGAACTAAATGTAAGGTGATAGAAACACTGGGTTGCCTCCCAGGAAGTGCTCGTTTAACGTCATATAGCTTGACGCCTGTATCTTTAACTCTCTTGCAGCTGAATAATGGTGGCAAGTCTTTCAACTTCACCACCCAAATATGGCTTCAACCTCTGGCCGTTTACAACCAGCTCCTTTTTTATTCAGGATCTTCAAGCTCCGCAGCTCCATAGGATTTAACAGTCTTGACAAGAAATGGGCGTGACCATTTAGATTTGAGTTTTCTAGGGAATAACCTCAACCTGGAATTAAACAACAAGACTGACTGGCCAAGGAAAAAATTCTTTTTTAGTTGTGGCATAATTAACCTGTGTTTCATTAAGAACCTTGTTAGCATAATGTATAGCATGAAAATTTTTAGACTTTCTTTATCCTAAAACTGCTCCTATGGCATAGTCACTTGCATCACACATTAATTCAAAACCTAGACTCCAATCAGGAGCAACTATAAGAGGAGCTGAAATCAATTTTTGCTTTAACAAATTAAAAGCATGCAAACAATCAGCATCAGAAGAAAAAGAAGTGTCCTTATTGAGTAGGTTGCTGAGTGGCTTTGCTATCTTTGAGAAGTCCTGGATGAACCTCCTGTAGAATCCAGCATGGCCCAGAAAACTTCTGATACCTTTCACATTGACTGGTGGTGGGAGCTTCTCAACAACTTCAACTTTAGCTTTATCAACCTCAATTCCTTTAGAATAGATTTTGTGTCTCAGAACCACACCCTCTGTTGCCATAAAATGGTATTTCTCCCAGTTCAAGACTAGGTTGGTATCTACACACCGCTTCAGTACAATGTCCAAGTTTTCCAGACATTTTTCAAATGAAGCACCAAACACACAGAAGTCATCCATAAAAACTTCTATACACTTCTCAATCAAATATGAAAAAATAGCAAACATACAACGTTGAAAAGTTGTTGGTGCATTGCACAACCCAAACGACATTCTTCTATATGCAAACACACCAAAAGGGCAAGTGAAGGCTGTTTTTTCTTGGTCTTCTGGATCCACAGTTATCTGATTATAACCTGAATATCCGTTCAGAAAACAATAGTAAGCTTGCCCAGCTAATCTTTCCAACATCTGATCCATGAAAGGTAAGGGAAAGTGATCTTTCCTAGTGGCTTGATTCAACTTTCTGTAATCAATACACATTCTCCACCCGGTGACTGTTCTTGTGGGAATTAATTCATTTTTTTCATTACACACAACAGTCATACCTCCCTTCTTAGGAACTACTTGGACCGGACTGACCCAAGCACTGTCAAATATGGGATAGATCATTCCAGCATCAAGCAATTTCAGCACTTCTTTCTTAACCACTTCTTTCATGGTGGGGTTCAATCTCCTTTGTGGTTGAGTCACCGACTTATAATCCTGTTCCATGTGAATCTTGTGCATACAATAAGAGGGACTATACCCTTCAAATCAGATAAAGCCCACCCTATTGCACCTTCATTAGCCTTCAGAACAGTGATTAGCCTCTCTTCTTCAAAAATGGTCAAGGCATTACTAATCACCACTGGTTTCTGTCCTCCTTCTGCAAGAAAAACATACTTCAAATGGAGAGGTAGCGCCTTCAATTCTAACTTCTGACTCTCAACTTCAACCCATTTTTGCAACTCTTTAGATTTTTCTATATTTGATGAAATCTCTTTTGTTGAGTCTAAACTCTTCAAGATTTCATCCACTTCTTCTCTTTCTTCTTCATCCATCTCCTCCCATGCACCTGTCAAAGCTTTTTCTAGAGGACTTGATGTTGTCAGTTGCTTCTTTTTTGCTAAAATTAATTCATCAATAGCCTCCATTCTGAAACATTGTTGTTTTTCCTTGGGGTGCTGGATGGCTTCAAAAACATTAAAGTTGACTTCATCATCTTGCACTCTGACCTTTAATTTGCCATCATCCACATCAATGATGACCCTTGCAGTCTTCATAAAAGGTCTTACCAGTATAAGAGCAACTTCAACATCCTCTTCAATATCCATGACAACAAAATCTACTCGGAACACAAATTTGTCAACTTTAACTAACACATCTTCTGCCATTCCATAGGGGTACTTCATGGACCTGTCAGCCAACTGCAAAGTCATTCTTGTAGGCCTTAGCTCAAGATCCTCTATTCTCTTTACCATGGATAACGACATCAAATATATGCTAGCACCCAAGTCAAGTAATGCCTTCCCCACCGGTAGTGTTCCAATAGTAACTGAAATAGTGAAGCACCCAGGGTCCTTGGATTTCTGAGGCAAAGATTTTTGAATTATAGTGCTGCACCCTGCTTCTAACTCCATTGTCTCTTCTGTGAATCTCCTTTTCTTAGTCAAGAGCTCCTTCATAAATTTGGCATAAGTTGGCATCTGCTCTAGTGCCTCAACAAAACGTATGTTTATCTGCAGTCGCTTGAATATATCCATGAATCTTGCAAACTGCCTCTCCTTTTCTTTCTTGGAGGGATTGTGAGGATATGGTAAGTTCTTCATCTGAGGGATTTGTGCTTCATCCTTCTCCCTCTTCCTATCTTTCTCTCCTCTACCATCACCCTTATTTTCTTTTTTATTGTCCCCCTCACTTTTGTTTTCTTCACTCATTTTCTCACTCCCTTTTTCACTCCTATCACTCTTTTTCAACTCTTCTTTTTCGTAAACCTTCTCCTCGACAACTAACTTCTCACCAATCCCTTCACCTACAACTTTACCACTCCTTGTAGTGATTGCCTTGCAATGCTCCTTGGGGTTGGTATGTGTGTTGGCAGAGAATTGTCCTCCCTGTTGATTTGCTAACTGCTTAGCTAGCTGTCCAACCTGTGTCTCAAGATTTCTAATGGAAGCTTCAGTGTTTTTCTGGTTTGACAAGGAAGCATGCATGAATTTCTCCAAAGTATCCTCCAACTTGTTTGTTCTATCTTGCACTGAAGGATATTGTTGTTGATGTTGAAATGGTGGCTACCTGTTAGATGGACCAGAATCCTGCTTCCAACCAAAATTTTGATTTTGATTGCTTCTCCAACCCTGTGAAAAATTGTTAGGATAATTATTATTGTTGGAGAAGTTTCCTGGCCTCCCTTGATTGCTCATATAATGGACTTCCTCTTCTTGTGAGCTACTCTAATATGAACAATGTCCATTTGGATGGTTGCCTCCACAAAAATCACATCTCAACTGCTGGTTTGGAGAAGAAAAATGTACAACATGTAGTCATTGAGTTAGACATCTGCTTTGTCAATGCTTCAATCTGCTGAGTCAAAATCTTATTCTGAGCTAAGATTGCATCTGTAGTGTTGAGATCAAGCATCCCCCTCCTTTAATAGTGTGTCTATCATGTTGAGCTTGATGATCTGTAGAAGTTAATGCCCCAATGATTCTTGTAGCTTGTTTTGCATCTACAGACATCATTGTTCCTTCTGCTACTGCATCCAATAACATCTTGGTATCAGGCCTCAAACCATTGCAAAACATATTCAGCTGAGCTATATCTTCAAATCCATGATTTGGACATCTCTTGAGCAAAGATTTGAATCTTTCCCAGGCTTCACAAAATGGTTCATCTGATCCTTGCCTGAAATTAGAAACATCTGACTTTGCCTTTATATAGCGGGATGGTGGAAAAAATCTATTAAAAAACTTCTCCTCTACATCATTCCATCTGGTCAAGCTTTGATTGGGATGTGATTTCAGCCATTCTTTGGCTTTGCCAACTAATGAAAAAGGGAACAACCTCAGATGTACGGATTCCATGTCTCCCACCGCAAAGCCCATGGTTCCAACCAGCTCATAAAAAGTTGAAAGATGAGTATATGGGTCTTCATGATCCATCCCAGTAAATTGATGAGCACTAATCAAACTCAAGAAGGCTGGCTTCATCTCCAAGGCTTTGGTGTTTGATATTGCTATACTTGAAAAATGCCTTGGCCCTTGCTGCATAACATATTTTAAGCATGAGTAAAAATTTACTCCGAAAGTGTTAATGAAGTTTTTATCTCAATAAATCATGAAGATTGGAGTTTTGATAATGAAGATATAAAGTTTTATTTCAACATTAAAGACTTGATCTTATCTCATAAAGGAAGGTTGCTTCATGGAAATTAAGGCAAGATATAAAGGAAAATAAATGCTTTCAAGGAAGAAGTTTGTTGAAGATTCTCTCAAGTGCTAAAGATATAAGTTTAGAAGTTTTAGTTTTGGGTGATGGATAAAAAGAGTAAGTCATAAATCCCATTAAAGACCATTTCAAACTTGAGAGCAAGTCATATTTTCGCAAAAACCTTTTTCTACATTTTTAATCGATTAGGAATCAAAATAGAATCGATTATATAACTTAAAATTCGAATTAAAAGAGTTTAACAAACAAAATAATGGATTAAGTGTTTTTGATAATCGATTATATTGCTTTTGGGTTTCATATAATCGATTATGGCCTTAATCTAATCGATTATATCAGGAAAAATATGTTTTCCAGTTTTACTCTGATATAATCGATTACATCATTTATATAATCAATTGAATATGAAGTTTTTGCGAATTCAATGCTGAATCAACCTAAGAATGGAAACTTTGAGCTGATTTCAAATTATAAAATGAAAGGCAACTTCTTAGGTTAAAACACATGTTATCAAACACGAAAATACAATGTTCTTGCGCTAAAGTTTTTGAAAACCGCTTTGTTGCTCTCTCAAGGTTGATCTAAGTTCTTGGAAGTGGTGATTGCATTGTGCTTAAGCTTTCATATCCAAAACTCATCAGGTGTTTTCTTTACTGTTTATTGATTACTGTAATTCATCCCTTGCATCTGTTCTAAAGGGAGGTGTGTTCATCTCTTGTGTGTAAAAAAAGGTGGGGATCATCCTTAGTATGTCTAAGGAGGTGTTGTTGTTTATCTTTCTTTGTTTTTACATGTTGTCACTGGATTGGTGTTTGTAATTGCTTTTAAAAATAGTGGGGTGATCATCACGTGTTTGTGGTGATTGGGAACTGGACGTAGGATTGACTAAATTCGAACTAGTATAAACCTCTATGTTCTATCTCTCTTTCCCTATCCTTTTATTTTACTGCGGATCATTTTAACAATTGTTACTCAAACTGCTCTTATCCAAGGTTAAAGAAAATCCGAATCTTGATTTTAGAATAATTATTTAAAATCTGGAAAACTATTTTAAAAGGGAAAGAGTTTTTAAAAATCAAATTCACCCCCCCCTCTTGATTTTTACACTGTCGTTATTTCTAACAGTTTTATCCATATGAACATTCCTGCACATAATACTTTACCTGCAACATTAAATGTTGCACGAAATTGTATTAATCTTTTGGGAACTTTAGCTCATGACTCATGTTGCTTATTTGTCTTGGTTAGAACATTTTGAATGAAGATCAAATGTTGTCAAGTCTTTCATATATCTCAATAGTGTTAGCTTATGAAAGTAGGTTTACATATTCCTTAAGATAATCAATGTTCAACCAAAAACATGAGTTTCCCCACTCTCGGTTTAAATATGGATATTTTTTGCAGTCCCCAAACTCTTATCAACACATGCATTCCTTCATAGCTTCCTTATGCTTTTATAAAACAAGTACTCTTTAATAAACAACCACCCAAGCTTACATAGCAAATCAAATTCGTAAATATTTGAATATACAAATTCAAATACACTAGAGAAATATTACGTCTCAAAGATTAATATAATGGTTTGCTAATTCTAGATTTTGCTTAACTCTCAATATATATGAAATGTGAGAGTTATATAGATGTTTATTTTGTAATACTTATACAAACACGTTTCTTTCATCACATATGTTTCTCTATGTGTAAATGTGGCTTCCACTTTCTAACTTCTTGTTGTATTGGTCGTTTTAAAATCTAGTTGTTGTGCTTGAGAACTTCCTTTTAGTCTTCTTGAGTAAGCTTCTATTATTCATTTCTTTGTTACATTGTTTTATCCATATGAACATTCCTGCACATAATACTTTACCTGCAACATTAAATGTTGCACGAAATTGTATTAATCTTTTGGGAACTTTAGCTCATGACTCATGTTGCTTATTTGTCTTGGTTAGAACATTTTGAATGAAGATCAAATGTTGTCAAGTCTTTCATATATCTCAATAGTGTTAGCTTATGAAAGTAGGTTTACATATTCCTTAAGATAATCAATGTTCAACCAAAAACATGAGTTTCCCCACTCTCGGTTTAAATATGGATATTTTTTGCAGTCCCCAAACTCTTATCAACACATGCATTCCTTCATAGCTTCCTTATGCTTTTATAAAACAAGTACTCTTTAATAAACAACCACCCAAGCTTACATAGCAAATCAAATTCGTAAATATTTGAATATACAAATTCAAATACACTAGAGAAATATTACGTCTCAAAGATTAATATAATGGTTTGCTAATTCTAGATTTTGCTTAACTCTCAATATATATGAAATGTGAGAGTTATATAGATGTTTATTTTGTAATACTTATACAAACACGTTTCTTTCATCACATATGTTTCTCTATGTGTAAATGTGGCTTCCACTTTCTAACTTCTTGTTGTATTGGTCGCTTTAAAATCTAGTTGTTGTGCTTGAGAACTTCCTTTTAGTCTTCTTGAGTAAGCTTCTATTATTCATTTCTTTGTTACATTGTTTTATCCATATGAACATTCCTGCACATAATACTTTACCTGCAACATTAAATGTTGCACGAAATTGTATTAATCTTTTGGGAACTTTAGCTCATGACTCATGTTGCTTATTTGTCTTGGTTAGAACATTTTGAATGAAGATCAAATGTTGTCAAGTCTTTCATATATCTCAATAGTGTTAGCTTATGAAAGTAGGTTTACATATTCCTTAAGATAATCAATGTTCAACCAAAAACATGAGTTTCCCCACTCTCGATTTAAATATGGATATTTTTTGCAGTCCCCAAACTCTTATCAACACATGCATTCCTTCATAGCTTCCTTATGCTTTTATAAAACAAGTACTCTTTAATAAACAACCACCCAAGCTTACATAGCAAATCAAATTCGTAAATATTTGAATATACAAATTCAAATACACTAGAGAAATATTACGTCTCAAATATTAATATAATGGTTTGCTAATTCTAGATTTTGCTTAACTCTCAAATATATGAAATGTGAGAGTTATATAGATGTTTATTTTGTAATACTTATACAAACACATTTCTTTCATCACATATGTTTCTCTATGTGTAAATGTGGCTTCCACTTTCTAACTTCTTGTTGTATTGGTCGTTTTAAAATCTAGTTGTTTTGCTTGAGAACTTCCTTTTAGTCTTCTTGAGTAAGCTTCTATTATTCATTTCTTTGTTACATTGTTTTATCCATATGAACATTCCTGCACATAATACTTTACCCGCAACATTAAATGTTGCACGAAATTGTATTAATCTTTTGGGAACTTTAGCTCATGACTCATGTTGCTTATTTGTCTTGGTTAGAACATTTTGAATGAAGATCAAATGTTGTCAAGTCTTTCATATATCTCAATAGTGTTAGCTTATGAAAGTAGGTTTACATATTCCTTAAGATAATCAATGTTCAACCAAAAACATGAGTTTCCCCACTCTCGGTTTAAATATGGATATTTTTTGCAGTCCCCAAACTCTTATCAACACATGCATTCCTTCATAGCTTCCTTATGCTTTTATAAAACAAGTACTCTTTAATAAACAACCACCCAAGCTTACATAGCAAATCAAATTCGTAAATATTTGAATATACGAATTCAAATACACTAGAGAAATATTACGTCTCAAAGATTAATATAATGGTTTGCTAATTCTAGATTTTGCTTAACTCTCAAATATATGAAATGTGAGAGTTATATAGATGTTTATTTTATAATACATATACAAACACGTTTCTTTCATCACATATGTTTCTCTATGTGTAAATGTGGCTTCCACTTTCTAACTTCTTGTTGTATTGGTCGTTTTAAAATCTAGTTGTTGTGCTTGAGAACTTCCTTTTAGTCTTCTTGAGTAAGCTTCTATTATTCATTTCTTTGTTACATTGTTTTATCCATATGAACATTCCTGCACATAATACTTTACCTGCAACATTAAATGTTGCACGAAATTGTATTAATCTTTTGGGAACTTTAGCTCATCAATCATGTTGCTTATTTGTCTTGGTTAGAACATTTTGAATGAAGATCAAATGTTGTCAAGTCTTTCATATATCTCAATAGTGTTAGCTTATGAAAGTAGGTTTACATATTCCTTAAGATAATCAATGTTCAACCAAAAACATGAGTTTCCCCACTCTCGGTTTAAATATGGATATTTTTTGCAGTCCCCAAACTCTTATCAACACATGCATTCCTTCATAGCTTCCTTATGCTTTTATAAAACAAGTACTCTTTAATAAACAACCACCCAAGCTTACGTAGCAAATCAAATTTGCAAATATTTGAATATACAAATTCAAATACACTAGAGAAATATTACGTCTCAAAGATTAATATAATGGTTTGCTAATTCTAGATTTTGCTTAACTCTCAAATATATGAAATGTGAGAGTTATATAGATCTTTATTTTGTAATACTTATACAAACACGTTTCTTTCATCACATATGTTTCTCTATGTGTAAATGTGGCTTCCACTTTCTAACTTCTTGTTGTATTGGTCGTTTTAAAATCTAGTTGTTGTGCTTGAGAACTTCCTTTTAGTCTTCTTGAGTAAGCTTCTATTATTCATTTCTTTGTTACATTGTTTTATCCATATGAACATTCCTGCACATAATACTTTACCTGCAACATTAAATGTTGCACGAAATTGTATTAATCTTTTGGGAACTTTAGCTGATGAATCATGTTGCTTATTTGTCTTGGTTAGAACATTTTGAATGAAGATCAAATGTTGTCAAGTCTTTCATATATCTCAATAGTGTTAGCTTATGAAAGTAGGTTTACATATTCCTTAAGATAATCAATGTTCAACCAAAAACATGAGTTTCCCCACTCTCGGTTTAAATATGGATATTTTTTGTAGTCCCCAAACTCTTATCAACACATGCATTCCTTCATAGCTTCCTTATGCTTTTATAAAACAAGTACTCTTTAATAAACAACCACCCAAGCTTACGTAGCAAATCAAATTTGCAAATATTTGAATATACAAATTCAAATACACTAGAGAAATATTACGTCTCAAAGATTAATATAATGGTTTGCTAATTCTAGATTTTGCTTAACTCTCAAATATATGAAATGTGAGAGTTATATAGATGTTTATTTTGTAATACTTATACAAACACGTTTCTTTCATCACATATGTTTCTCTATGTGTAAATGTGGCTTCCACTTTCTAACTTCTTGTTGTATTGGTCGTTTTAAAATCTAGTTGTTTTGCTTGAGAACTTCCTTTTAGTCTTCTTGAGTAAGCTTCTATTATTCATTTCTTTGTTACATTGTTTTATCCATATGAACATTCCTGCACATAATACTTTACCTGCAACATTAAATGTTGCACGAAATTGTATGAATCTTTTGGGAACTTTAGCTCATGACTCATGTTGCTTATTTGTCTTGGTTAGAACATTTTGAATGAAGATCAAATGTTGTCAAGTCTTTCATATATCTCAATAGTGTTAGCTTATGAAAGTAGGTTTACATATTCCTTAAGATAATCAATGTTCAACCAAAAACATGAGTTTCCCCACTCTCGGTTTAAATATGGATATTTTTTGCAGTCCCCAAACTCTTATCAACACATGCATTCCTTCATAGCTTCCTTATGCTTTTATAAAACAAGTACTCTTTAATAAACAACCACCCAAGCTTACATAGCAAATCAAATTCGTAAATATTTGAATATACGAATTCAAATACACTAGAGAAATATTACGTCTCAAAGCTTAATATAATGGTTTGCTCATTCTAGATTTTTCTTACCTCTCGAATATATGAAATGTGAGAGTTATATAGATGTTTCTTTTGTAATACTTGTACAAACATGTTTCTTTCATCAAATATGTTTCTCTATGTGTAAATGTGGTTTCTACTTTCTAACTTCTTGTTATATGGGTTATTTTAAAATCTAGTTGTTGTGCTTGAGAACTTCCTTTTAGTCTTCTTGAGTAAGCTTCTATTATTCATTTCTTTGTTACATTCTTTTTCCATATGAACATTGCTGAACATAATACTTTACCTGCAACATTAAATGTTGCATTAAATTGTATTAATCTTTTGGGAACTTTAGCTCATGACTCATGTTGCTTATTTGTCTTGGTTAGAACATTTTGAATGAAGATCAAATGTTGTCAAGTCTTTCATATATCTCAATAGTGTTAGCTTATGAAAGTAGGTTTACATATTCCTTAAGATAATCAATGTTCAACCAAAAACATGAGTTTCCCCACTCTCGGTTTAAATATGGATATTTTTTGCAGTCCCCAAACTCTTATCAACACATGCATTCCTTCATAGCTTCCTTATGCTTTTATAAAACAAGTACTCTTTAATACACAACCACCCAAGCTTACGTAGCAAATCAAATTTGCAAATATTTGAATATACAAATTCAAATACACTAGAGAAATATTACGTCTCAAAGATTAATATAATGGTTTGCTCATTCTAGATTTTTCTTACCTCTCGAATATATGAAATGTGAGAGTTATATAGATGTTTATTTTGTAATACTTGTACAAACATGTTTCTTTCATCAAATATGTTTCTCTATGTGTAAATGTGGTTTCTACTTTCTAACTTCTTGTTATATGGGTTATTTTAAAATCTAGTTGTTGTGCTTGAGAACTTCCTTTTAGTCTTCTTGAGTAAGCTTCTATTATTCATTTCTTTGTTACATTCTTTTTCCATATGAACATTCCTGCACATAATACTTTACCTGCAACATTAAATGTTGCACGAAATTGTATGAATCTTTTGGGAACTTTAGCTCATGACTCATGTTGCTTATTTGTCTTGGTTAGAACATTTTGAATGAAGATCAAATGTTGTCAAGTCTTTCATATATCTCAATAGTGTTAGCTTATGAAAGTAGGTTTACATATTCCTTAAGATAATCAATGTTCAACCAAAAACATGAGTTTCCCCACTCTCGGTTTAAATATGGATATTTTTTTCAGTCCCCAAACTCTTATCAACACATGCATTCCTTCATAGCTTCCTTATGCTTTTATAAAACAAATACTCTTTAATAAACAACCACCCAAGCTTACATAGCAAATCAAATTCGTAAATATTTGAATATACGAATTCAAATACACTAGAGAAATATTACGTCTCAAAGATTAATATAATGGTTTGCTAATTCTAGATTTTGCTTAACTCTCAAATATATGAAATGTGGTTTCTACTTTCTAACTTCTTGTTGTATTGGTCGTTTTAAAATCTAGTTGTTGTGCTTGAGAACTTCCTTTTAGTCTTCTTGAGTAAGCTTCTATTATTCATCTTCTTTGTTACATTGTTTTATCCATATGAACATTCCTGCACATAATACTTTACCTGCAACATTAAATGTTGCATTAAATTGTATTAATCTTTTGGGAACTTTAGCTCATGACTCATGTTGCTTATTTGTCTTGGTTAGAACATTTTGAATGAAGATCAAATGTTGTCAAGTCTTTCATATATCTCAATAGTGTTAGCTTATGAAAGTAGGTTTACATATTCCTTAAGATAATCAATGTTCAACCAAAAACATGAGTTTCCCCACTCTCGGTTTAAATATGGATATTTTTTGCAGTCCCCAAACTCTTATCAACACATGCATTCCTTCATAGCTTCCTTATGCTTTTATAAAACAAGTACTCTTTAATAAACAACCACCCAAGCTTACATAGCAAATCAAATTCGTAAATATTTGAATATACGAATTCAAATACACTAGAGAAATATTACGTCTCAAAGCTTAATATAATGGTTTGCTCATTCTAGATTTTTCTTACCTCTCGAATATATGAAATGTGAGAGTTATATAGATGTTTCTTTTGTAATACTTGTACAAACATGTTTCTTTCATCAAATATGTTTCTCTATGTGTAAATGTGGTTTCTACTTTCTAACTTCTTGTTATATGGGTTATTTTAAAATCTAGTTGTTGTGCTTGAGAACTTCCTTTTAGTCTTCTTGAGTAAGCTTCTATTATTCATTTCTTTGTTACATTCTTTTTCCATATGAACATTGCTGAACATAATACTTTACCTGCAACATTAAATGTTGCATTAAATTGTATTAATCTTTTGGGAACTTTAGCTCATGACTCATGTTGCTTATTTGTCTTGGTTAGAACATTTTGAATGAAGATCAAATGTTGTCAAGTCTTTCATATATCTCAATAGTGTTAGCTTATGAAAGTAGGTTTACATATTCCTTAAGATAATCAATGTTCAACCAAAAACATGAGTTTCCCCACTCTCGGTTTAAATATGGATATTTTTTGCAGTCCCCAAACTCTTATCAACACATGCATTCCTTCATAGCTTCCTTATGCTTTTATAAAACAAGTACTCTTTAATACACAACCACCCAAGCTTACGTAGCAAATCAAATTTGCAAATATTTGAATATACAAATTCAAATACACTAGAGAAATATTACGTCTCAAAGATTAATATAATGGTTTGCTCATTCTAGATTTTTCTTACCTCTCGAATATATGAAATGTGAGAGTTATATAGATGTTTATTTTGTAATACTTGTACAAACATGTTTCTTTCATCAAATATGTTTCTCTATGTGTAAATGTGGTTTCTACTTTCTAACTTCTTGTTATATGGGTTATTTTAAAATCTAGTTGTTGTGCTTGAGAACTTCCTTTTAGTCTTCTTGAGTAAGCTTCTATTATTCATTTCTTTGTTACATTCTTTTTCCATATGAACATTCCTGCACATAATACTTTACCTGCAACATTAAATGTTGCACGAAATTGTATGAATCTTTTGGGAACTTTAGCTCATGACTCATGTTGCTTATTTGTCTTGGTTAGAACATTTTGAATGAAGATCAAATGTTGTCAAGTCTTTCATATATCTCAATAGTGTTAGCTTATGAAAGTAGGTTTACATATTCCTTAAGATAATCAATGTTCAACCAAAAACATGAGTTTCCCCACTCTCGGTTTAAATATGGATATTTTTTCAGTCCCCAAACTCTTATCAACACATGCATTCCTTCATAGCTTCCTTATGCTTTTATAAAACAAATACTCTTTAATAAACAACCACCCAAGCTTACATAGCAAATCAAATTCGTAAATATTTGAATATACGAATTCAAATACACTAGAGAAATATTACGTCTCAAAGATTAATATAATGGTTTGCTAATTCTAGATTTTGCTTAACTCTCAAATATATGAAATGTGGTTTCTACTTTCTAACTTCTTGTTGTATTGGTCGTTTTAAAATCTAGTTGTTGTGCTTGAGAACTTCCTTTTAGTCTTCTTGAGTAAGCTTCTATTATTCATCTTCTTTGTTACATTGTTTTATCCATATGAACATTCCTGCACATAATACTTTACCTGCAACATTAAATGTTGCATTAAATTGTATTAATCTTTTGGGAACTTTAGCTCATGACTCATGTTGCTTATTTGTCTTGGTTAGAACATTTTGAATGAAGATCAAATGTTGTCAAGTCTTTCATATATGTCAATAGTGTTAGCTTATGAAAGTAGGTTTACATATTCCTTAAGATAATCAATGTTCAACCAAAAACATGAGTTTCCCCACTCTCGGTTTAAATATGGATATTTTTTGCAGTCCCCAAACTCTTATCAACACATGCATTCCTTCATAGCTTCCTTATGCTTTTATAAAACAAGTACTCTTTAATAAACAACCACCCAAGCTTACGTAGCAAATCAAATTTGCAAATATTTGAATATACAAATTAAAATACACTAGAGAAATATTACGTCTCAAAGCTTAATATAATGGTTTGCTCATTCTAGATTTTTCTTACCTCTCGAATATATGAAATGTGAGAGTTATATAGATGTTTCTTTTGTAATACTTGTACAAACATGTTTCTTTCATCAAATATGTTTCTCTATGTGTAAATGTGGTTTCTACTTTCTAACTTCTTGTTATATAGGTTATTTTAAAATCTAGTTGTTGTGCTTGAGAACTTCCTTTTAGTCTTCTTGAGTAAGATTCTATTATTCATCTTCTTTGTTACATTCTTTTTTCCATATGAACATTGCTGAACATAATACTTTACCTGCAACATTAAATGTTGCATTAAATTGTATTAATCTTTTGGGAACTTTAGCTCATGACTCATGTTGCTTATTTGTCTTGGTTAGAACATTTTGAATGAAGATCAAATGTTGTCAAGTCTTTCATATATCTCAATAGTGTTAGCTTATGAAAGTAGGTTTACATATTCCTTAAGATAATCAATGTTCAACCAAAAACATGAGTTTCCCCACTCTCGGTTTAAATATGGATATTTTTTGCAGTCCCCAAACTCTTATCAACACATGCATTCCTTCATAGCTTCCTTATGCTTTTATAAAACAAGTACTCTTTAATAAACAACCACCCAAGCTTACGTAGCAAATCAAATTTGCAAATATTTGAATATACAAATTCAAATACACTAGAGAAATATTACGTCTCAAAGCTTAATATAATGGTTTGCTCATTCTAGATTTTTCTTACCTCTCGAATATATGAAATGTGAGAGTTATATAGATGTTTCTTTTGTAATACTTGTACAAACATGTTTCTTTCATCAAATATGTTTCTCTATGTGTAAATGTGGCTTCCACTTTCTAATTTCTTGTTGTATTGGTCGTTTTAAAATCTAGTTGTTGTGCTTGAGAACTTCCTTTTAGTCTTCTTGAGTAAGCTTCTATTATTCATTTCTTTGTTACATTGTTTTATCCATATGAACATTCCTGCACATAATACTTTACCTGCAACATTAAATGTTGCACGAAATTGTATTAATCTTTTGGGAACTTTAGCTCATGACTCATGTTGCTTATTTGTCTTGGTTAGAACATTTTGAATGAAGATCAAATGTTGTCAAGTCTTTCATATATCTCAATAGTGTTAGCTTATGAAAGTAGGTTTACATATTCCTTAAGATAATCAATGTTCAACCAAAAACATGAGTTTCCCCACTCTCGGTTTAAATATGGATATTTTTTGCAGTCCCCAAACTCTTATCAACACATGCATTCCTTCATAGCTTCCTTATTCTTTTATAAAACAAGTACTCTTTAATAAACAAATCAAATTTGCAAATATTTGAATATACAAATTCAAATACACTAGAGAAATATTACGTCTCAAAGCTTAATATAATGGTTTGCTCATTCTAGATTTTTCTTACCTCTCGAATATATGAAATGTGAGAGTTATATAGATGTTTCTTTTGTAATACTTGTACAAACATGTTTCTTTCATCAAATATGTTTCTCTATGTGTAAATGTGGCTTCCACTTTCTAACTTCTTGTTGTATTGGTCGTTTTAAAATCTAGTTGTTGTGCTTGAGAACTTCCTTTTAGTCTTCTTGAGTAAGCTTCTATTATTCATTTCTTTGTTACATTGTTTTATCCATATGAACATTCCTGCACATAATACTTTACCCGCAACATTAAATGTTGCACGAAATTGTATTAATCTTTTGGGAACTTTAGCTCATGACTCATGTTGCTTATTTGTCTTGGTTAGAACATTTTGAAAGAAGATCAAATGTTGTCAAGTCTTTCATATATCTCAATAGTGTTAGCTTATGAAAGTAGGTTTACATATTCCTTAAGATAATCAATGTTCAACCAAAAACATGAGTTTCCCCACTCTCGGTTTAAATATGGATATTTTTTTCAGTCCCCAAACTCTTATCAACACATGCATTCCTTCATAGCTTCCTTATGCTTTTATAAAACAAGTACTCTTTAATAAACAACCACCCAAGCTTACATAGCAAATCAAATTCGTAAATATTTGAATATACGAATTCAAATACACTAGAGAAATATTACGTCTCAAAGATTAATATAATGGTTTGCTAATTCTAGATTTTGCTTAACTCTCAAATATATGAAATGTGAGAGTTATATAGATGTTTATTTTGTAATACTTATACAAACACGTTTCTTTCATCACATATGTTTCTCTATGTGTAAATGTGGCTTCCACTTTCTAACTTCTTGTTGTATTGGTCGTTTTAAAATCTAGTTGTTGTGCTTGAGAACTTCCTTTTAGTCTTCTTGAGTAAGCTTCTATTATTCATTTCTTTGTTACATTGTTTTATCCATATGAACATTCCTGCACATAATACTTTACCTGCAACATTAAATGTTGCACGAAATTGTATTAATCTTTTGGGAACTTTAGCTCATGAATCATGTTGCTTATTTGTCTTGGTTAGAACATTTTGAATGAAGATCAAATGTTGTCAAGTCTTTCATATATCTCAATAGTGTTAGCTTATGAAAGTAGGTTTACATATTCCTTAAGATAATCAATGTTCAACCAAAAACATGAGTTTCCCCACTCTCGGTTTAAATATGGATATTTTTTGCAGTCCCCAAACTCTTATCAACACATGCATTCCTTCATAGCTTCCTTATTCTTTTATAAAACAAGTACTCTTTAATAAACAACCACCCAAGCTTACGTAGCAAATCAAATTTGCAAATATTTGAATATACAAATTCAAATACACTAGAGAAATATTACGTCTCAAAGCTTAATATAATGGTTTGCTCATTCTAGATTTTTCTTACCTCTCGAATATATGAAATGTGAGAGTTATATAGATGTTTCTTTTGTAATACTTGTACAAACATGTTTCTTTCATCAAATATGTTTCTCTATGTGTAAATGTGGTTTCTACTTTCTAACTTCTTGTTATATGGGTTATTTTAAAATCTAGTTGTTGTGCTTGAGAACTTCCTTTTAGTCTTCTTGAGTAAGCTTCTATTATTCATCTTCTTTGTTACATTCTTTTTTCCATATGAACATTGCTGAACATAATACTTTACCTGCAACATTAAATGTTGCATTAAATTGTATTAATCTTTTGGGAACTTTAGCTCATGACTCATGTTGCTTATTTGTCTTGGTTAGAACATTTTGGATGAAGATCAAATGTTGTCAAGTCTTTCATATATCTCAATAGTGTTAGCTTATGAAAGTAGGTTTACATATTCCTTAAGATAATCAATGTTCAACCAAAAACATGAGTTTCCCCACTCTCGGTTTAAATATGGATATTTTTTGCAGTCCCCAAACTCTTATCAACACATGCATTCCTTCATAGCTTCCTTATGCTTTTATAAAACAAGTACTCTTTAATACACAACCACCCAAGCTTACGTAGCAAATCAAATTTGCAAATATTTGAATATACAAATTCAAATACACTAGAGAAATATTACGTCTCAAAGCTTAATATAATGGTTTGCTCATTCTAGATTTTTCTTACCTCTCGAATATATGAAATGTGAGAGTTATATAGATGTTTCTTTTGTAATACTTGTACAAACATGTTTCTTTCATCAAATATGTTTCTCTATGTGTAAATGTGGTTTCTACTTTCTAACTTCTTGTTATATGGGTTATTTTAAAATCTAGTTGTTGTGCTTGAGAACTTCCGTTTAGTCTTCTTGAGTAAGCTTCTATTATTCATCTTCTTTGTTACATTCTTTTTTCCATATGAACATTGCTGAACATAATACTTTACCTGCAACATTAAATGTTGCATTAAATTGTATTAATCTTTTGGGAACTTTAGCTCATGACTCATGTTGCTTATTTGTCTTGGTTAGAACATTTTGGATGAAGATCAAATGTTGTCAAGTCTTTCATATATCTCAATAGTGTTAGCTTATGAAAGTAAGTTTACATATTCCTTAAGACTATCAATTTTTAAGCAAAAACATGAGTTTCCCCACTCTTGGTTTACATATGGATATTTTTTCCTGTCCCCAAACTCTTATCAACACATGCATTCCTTCATAGCTTTCTTATGCTTTTAAAAAATAGGTACTCCTTAATAAACAACCACCCAAGCTTACATAGCAAATCAAATTTGCAAATATTTGAATATACAAATTCAAATACACTAGAGAAATATGTTGTCTCAAAGATTAATATAATGGATAGATAGATAGATAGATAGATAGATAGAGGGATAGATAGATAGATAGCTAGATAGAGGGATAGATAGATAGAGGGATAGATAGATAGATAGATAGGTAGATAGACAGAGGGATAGATAGATGGATAGATAGATATATGGATAGACATATAGATAAACAGATACATGGGTGGATGGATAGATAGATAGATAGATAGAGCGATAAATAGATAGATAGATAGATAGATAGATAGATAGAGGCATAGATAGATACATAGATGGATAGACATATAGATAGAGGGATTAATAGATAGATAGATAGATAGATAGAGGGATAGATAGATAGATAGATAGATAGATAGATAGATACATGGATAGATAGATACATGGATAGATAGATAGATGGAGAGATAGATAGATTGATAGATAGATAGATAGATAGATAGAGGGATAGATAGATAGATAGATGGATGGATTGATGGATAGATAGATAGAGGGATAAACAGATAAATAGATTGATAGATAGAGGCATAGATGGATAGATAGATGCATAGACAGAGAGATAGATAGATAGATAGATGGATATAGGAATAGATAGATAGATAGATAGAGGGATAGATGGATAGATAGATAGATAGAAAAATAGATAGACAGATATAAAGAGGGATAGAAGGATAGATTGTGAGGGTAAGTTATTATTTTTTAGAAGGCTACTTGGAACCCAATCAAAAGAGCTGGAATAGTCGCAGCACGAGAACCTCTCCACACTAGGTACAAAGTTTGTGAAAACGTATGTTTTGTAATTGTGGATAGTGGCTCCTATTGTCCCTGTTGTAGTCTAAAGTTGGTGGACAATTTAAGTTGGATTATTACATCCGATCCCAAACCTTGGTTCGTTGATATCTCCAGACTACGTCCAGTTATCAATCAACTGATTGAATTCCAATAGCAGACTAACACTTCCAGTTACAAGTATTCTTTTGGCTGATAACCACTATTGGCTAACTCATACAAGTATTCTTTCCACAAGTTACTTGTAGCTTAACCATGTTTTCTTTGAACAAGTCACTCCTTGATCAAACCTAAGTATTCTTTTAATAAGTTATTCTTGGCTCAAAATTCCTTTACGAAATAGAAAGGTGTGATTAAACAATTACAAGATAACCAATCTAGAGGAACTACGTCTTACAGATGGATTTCCTTCTACATATATAAAGGAACATAAAGAGTTCTATTTTAACGAATTTAAGATGTGGGAGGAGAAAATAAGAGAATTTCAACACTTGATTTTAAGTTAATGTTCTTTGAGTTAGACCCTTATATAGAACTCAAAAGAAACTAACCATTGGAGTTGCATTATGACATATTTGTCTTTTGGGATGACTTTAGTAGCTTGATCTTAAATTGTCTGTTGAAGCTTCATGTAGAGTGAATTAAATGCAACTCTTTATGCAGACTGAATTAAATGCAACTCTCCACGCATTAAATTCACACTACCTAAAATTAGTGAACAAGTTGTCATGCCAAGCAAACAACACAATAATGAAAAAGAAATTTTTTCTTTGAAGTAAATTAACGAAGTTGAAGATACATACTTACAAAACAGTATTTTTGTAATTGATAACCCGCTCGATTCCAAAATTGAGCACTCTATAAGAATATGAAAGTATCAATAAGATAACAAGTAATAATCCATACATTATGTAACATTGTACTATAGGTCATGGAACTTCTCAAATGATATCTGATTTCACTTTAGAAACCTATGTAATTTAAAAGATAGTAAATATTTGGGAAGGATTTTAAAATACTAAAAGTTTGCAATATGACCTAAATGAATATTTGGTTTAACTTATGACAAAATACAATAGCACCGAACTAAAGGCACTTCTTTATTATAACAAAAATCAGACTTAGTATATCAATATGTATCTATCCTTTGATTTATGACAAATAGATTTACAAATAGGGCAAATATTATTCAAGATTTGTGTAATCTCTGGAGTAAAATATGTATAGAGTATGGGAAAATGAAATTTGATTACTCCAAAATGACATGAAATTAAAGATTTAATAAATTACAATTATATAAAAAATCTCAACATAATTTTCATATATTATGTCCATTCACACCTCATATATCTTTTTGTCTTTAGAGCCACAAGTAGCACACTTGTGAGATGCATTTGGAAGTCCCAGAGTAGTTACAGTGACTTGCCAAACTACCTTTATCTCAAAAACAGAAACACTCTCCAGTAGATATAAAACTAATTAACATTTAATATGTGGTTAATAAATTCAAGGCAAATTAGAAGAAATTATGAATGGTAATACATTCCACCCAATAGGTGTTACAATTTGATCCCACAAAGAAAGTAACAGGGAACTAACAAATAGAGAATAATTAAAAAACTAAAATGGATATAAGATAAAGAATATACCCAATATCCTTTTCAGTAAAGACATCAAACTTTATCGCTTTTATGGCACCAGATTGTGCTTTGTTTCCCTGAAAAAGCTCATCATCCATGGAATTTGGTAACCTTTTATTAAACAAAATATTTGAAGTAACCTGTTCATTTGCAAAGCATAAAAATATGGTTGAGCAACAGTATTGATACAACAAAAATTTCTAAAAACTAAAGAGATGTACAAGAAAATGTCATCAAAATTTATGAACAAAACAATTTATGGATAGAAATATTCTAAAAAGTTCACTTTAAGAAACTGTTATCAATTGTGGATGGTAGAAGGCCAAAACCTTGCCACATAAATAAGCCATTGTGGTTTATCGTGAAGTCATAGTAGGCCTCCATTCTCAAGTTACAATGTTTGTAACTAGTTGAAGACATGAAAAAAATTCCAAATTATTGGCAAAAAATAGTGGTATCGATGGCAGATGACAGAAGGGGAACATTCCATCATATAAACACAGTAGGTTTCCTTATGAGAAATTCCTTAATATGACAAAAATTCCACCATATTAAGATGTCCATTAGCAATTAAAGTCAAAGAAAAATCTAATATTGATTGCAAAAATAATGTTATCGATGTTCGATTGTGTAATACCAAAACTCCACCATATAAACATGTCTTTGCATCCTATGAATAGTGGGCCTCCCTTCACAAATTGCTTCTGGCAATTGGCAAGCAATTCCACCATGGCGCAACCATTTAACAATGATGTCTAGATATCAACACCATTTTTTAAGAAAAATTAGAATCAATTATTTTCATTCTTTTCTAACAAAGTGTAATCAATTACGTAAGGTATTAACACCCTACAACGCCCATCATAAAGATTGTTACTCATAATTAACTAAGCATATTATCTATTTTTTTTAAATATTTATCTCACCTTAAAAATAATTAAAAAAACTTTAATTTAAACAAAGATTAATTAATAGTTTATCATATTTTAAAAAATAATTATTATTGTTATTATGTTAAATATGATATAAGAAAATATTATATTATTTATATATTTAGTTAGAGAGGAGTGGGCTCCCACTCCTATGTATCTTCATGGAGAATCAAAATTAGGTAGTTCTTGTTTAGAAAATATTAGTGTATTGGTAATTGTAAATTTTATTATTATATTAAAAGATTTTTTAACTGATACAGTTCATACATCTAGGAATGAAGAATTGATAAAGGTGTACACCTAAATCAATTATTTTATAATAATTTTCTTCTAATTATTATAAAATGATTAATTTGAGTCAGGATTTTTAGGATTATATATTGTCACCATATGTATCCTTAAGTTATAAAATTAAGAGGATGTCGCATCCAATTAATACATAGTCTATTTTAATATTAATATATAATTAATAGAAACATATTTAAGAACTTATATAGTTTTTATTGTGTTTAGGGAAAATATCTTTATATAATAAGTTTAAATGGTCTTATATGTTTGAACTTTTAAAATTATCATAATATCATATTTAATTATTTCTATTTAGTTATAAAAAATAATTTTTGACTTAATTATATTATTATTATTATTTTCAACATAATTTAGAAAGAAAATTTAACTAAAAAATTATTAAACAAGCAATATTAGAAAGGATGAAAAAATGTTAAGTCAAATTATTCTATGGAAGCAAAAGTGAAAAAAAATAGGATCAGATTTGGGCTCCAATAAAAAGAGATTAGAAAAGCTATATATATAAAAACAACAAGTTCAATAAGAAGAAAGAAAGAAAAAAACAAATTGGGCCAAGCCCATTTCATGCCACAGAATAAAGATGATGATGGGTTAAGCTTCTATGGATAGAAAAACGAAAAAGCTGCACAAAAGAAAAAAAAAGTGGGGGTGGGGCAAGCACTTGCAGCACAACTCTCATAGAAGCGCACCTAAAACCCTAAATCTTCTTTCCATTTTCATCAGCAGTGCGAAGGAGAGGGAACAAATAAGGCGCGACAAAGACCTAGTAGCAGGTGGTCATGGTGCACCGTCAAATGTCATCGAACGTTGCCATGCCTTCACGCACTACCACGCGATCACACATCGCACCATCGCCATTGTGTCGTTGCACACCCCGCACCATGTCGTTATCCACCGTGCACCACTCCGTTGCATACGCTACGCAACTACACACCATTGCACACAACCACATAGACTATAGGGTTCACACTCCTCTCACATTTTACTATTTTCCTACTTAAGTTTTTCTTACTCTAAGTTGAGATATTTGCATAGATAACGTTACGTAATGCTAAATGACTTTTTGTATTGAGTTTGAATTGCAAAGCAAAATGATTGTGTGAAGAAAACTGTTACGCAGTGGTAGTTCCCAATTTAGGTTCCTTTTGCTTTCCTGTCTTTGGCTTCTTTGTCTTTGATGCTACTAATTCATTTCAATTCTTAGCTCTTCTCTTTGGTTTTGTTCCCTTTTTTTTCCTTAATCTTTTCTTACTTAACACAGTGGTATTTTATAGAGAAAAAAGTTTTAGATTGATTTGCAATGATGAAAATTTGTTTAATTTTGGAAGTCATTGTATATTATCATCAACATGAATTTAGGAAAATAGAAGATTGAAGAAGCAAACAGGACAAGTAACCTGTGAAGTTGATGAATCTGGTAAGATATGCAGAGATTGCTTGCGTGACTAAGATGTATGGAAGAGTAGCAAGAAAGACCAAGACCACACCAACACATAAATTCTTGACTATTTCATTATTATTATTAGGGTTAAATATGTTTTTAGTCCCTGAACTATTTGTCAAAATTGTGTTTCTTCCATGAGACAAACTTTGGACCTATTTTGGCCTTATACTTTATAAACAAGTGTAAATGATCCTCGATGAATCAATCTTTTATTAAAGGTGCATCTATTCATAGACAACCACTCTTTACTGGTGAAAATTATCCTTTTTAGAAAAAGAGGATGGAGATTTTACTTAGGTCTAATGATCAAGGTATTTGGGATGTAGTTGTTAAAGGTCCGTATATTCTTATGACTACTATTAATGAAGTGCACGTACCAAAAGAAAGAGCAAGATGTTCAAAAAATGAGTATAACGAGCATCAATGTGACATAAGGGCTTGCAATATGATATCATCTGCTTTAACTGTTGATGAATTTTATAGGTTATCTGATTGTACCACAACAAAGGAGATGTGGGACACCCTTGAAGTCACACATGAAGGTACGGAGGATGTTAAGAGATCAAGGAAAAATACCTTGATTCAAGAGTATGAGATGTTCTGTATGAGCAAGGGAGAAATCATCTATGATGTCCAGAAAAGATTTACTCACATTGTAAATAACCTCAAGCCGTTAGGTAAGAAATTTGATATTGAGGAATTAGATGTGAAAAGTTTGAAATCTTTGGACAGGACATAGCAACCCAAGATGATGACAATCACGGAATCAAAGAATCTCACAAACATGAACATGACCACTCTCTTTGGAAAACTTAGAGAACACAAAATTGAACTTGGATGCTTCAAAGGAGAAGAAGAAGATGTCAAGAGGAAAGGTGTTGCTCTTAAAGCCGATTCCTATAAAGAAGAGAGTAATGATACAGATAATGATCTTGAATGCAGTGACATCAACATGTTCAAGAAATACAAAAAGTTCATCAAGAACAAAAACAAAGGGAATTTCAAGAAAGGTAAGAAATATGAAAATTTAAATTCTATTGACAATTATAAATGTTATGGTTGTGGAAAAAGGGGACACTTGAAATCGGAATGCCCCAACATCAAGAAAGTAGAAGAAAAAGAAAAGAAAAACAAGAACCCTTTTGACAAGAAGAAAAAGAAGGCATATATTGCTTGGGAAGATAATGAAGTGAACTCTTCTCAAAGTTCAAGTGATTCGGAAGAAGAAGCAAATATTTGCCTAATGACGGATGATGCTGAATCCACATGTAGCAAGGTTGGTGCCAAGTCTGGAAAATCCCTATGGTATTTGGATAGTGGATGTTCAAGACATATGACAGGAGGTAAAAGCAAATTAAAATGCTTCAAAAAGAAAGAACAAGGTTTTGTAACCTATGGAGACAACAACAAGGGAAAGATCATTGGTAGGGGAGATATTGGAGATACTCTAAAGATCCATGATGTTCTTCTTGTTCATGGTTTGAAGCACAATTTGCTAAGAATTAGTCAACTTTGTGATAAAGGCTTAAAGGTATTATTTAATAGTGATCTTTGTAAAATTCATCACAAGGATTCTAATCAAATCTCCCTCATTGGTAAGAGACATAATAATATTTATCTCATTGATATTGATAATTCATCTTCATCTAGAAATATATCTTGTTTAGTAGATAAAGAAGAACATCCATGGTTATGACATAGAAGAACTGTTCACATTCATATGTCACCTCTAAGTAAACTCATATCACAAGAGTTAGTAATTGGTTTGCCAAAACTGATTTTTGAAAAAGATAAAACATGTGCAGCTTGTCAAAAAGGGAAGCAAATTAAAAATTCTTTTAAATCCAAAAATGTTGTTTCCACTTCTAAACCTTTAGAACTATTGCACACGGATTTATTTGGTCCTTCTAGAACAAAAAGTTTTGGTGGCAATTATTATGCTCTTGTGATTGTTGATGATTACTCGAGATTTACATGGACATTTTTCTATCATCTAAAAGTGATGCTTTCAAAGAGTTTAGAAAATTTACCAAGGTTATTCAAAATGAAAAAGATTTGAAAATTAAGTTTTTAAGAAGTGATGATGGCGGTGAATTTCAAAATGCATCTTTTGAAAATTTTTGTGAAGAACAAGGTATTTCTCATAATTTTTCAGCACCAACAATACCACAACAAAATGGTGTAGTTGAAAGGAAAAATAGATCTTTAGAAGAACTTGCAAGAACTATGTTAAATGAAAGCAATTTACCTAAGCACCGCATGTTATGTTTTAAATAGAATTTTGACAAGACCTATTTTGAAATTAACTCCATATGAGCTTTTCAAGGGAAGAAAACCAAATATTTCTCATTTTAGAGTTTTTGGATGCAAATGTTTTGTTTTGAATAATGGAAAAGATAGCCTTGGAAAATTTGATTCTAAATTCGATGAAGCTATATTTTTAGGATATTCTTTGAGTAGTAAAGCATATAGAGTTTTTAATAAAAGGACTTTAAATTTTGAAGAATCAATACATGTTGTCTTTTATGAATATCTAGACCTTGAGGAAACCTCTCTTGAGTCAAAAAGAATTTTTGTAGATGATGAAGGAGAACAACAACAAGAAACTCCTTTGGAAGAAGTTTTTGAAGAAATCAATTTGGATGATAATCCTCCTCAAGATGAAAGTCTACCAAAAGAATGGAGACCACCAAAAGAAGTATCTTTGGACAATGTCATTGGAGATATCTCAACAGGCATAAGAACAAGGAGGAACATGAATAATTTTTGCATGAATGTTGGTTTTGTTTCTCAAATTGAACCAAAGACCGTGGAAGAAGCATTAGTGAATGATCATTGGTGCATAGCAATGCAAGAAGAGCTGAATCAATTTGAAAGAAATCAGGTATGGGATTTAATTCCTAAAACTAACAATATGTAGGTTATTGGCACCAGATGGGTCTTTAGAAATAAACTTGATGAAGAAGGAAACATCACCAAGAACAAAGCTAGGTTGGTTGCAAAAGGTTATAGACAAGAAGAAGGAATAGACTATGATTAAACTTATGCACCCGTAGCAAGACTAGAGGCTATTCGTTTGTTGCTACCATATGCTTCCATTATGGGATTCAAATTGTTTAAAATGGATGTAAAAAGTGCTTTCCTAAATGGATACATCAAGGAAGAAGTCTATGTAGAACAACCTCCAGGTTTTGAAGATTTTGAAAATCCAAATCATATCTACAAGTTGAAGAAAACCTTATAAGGACTAAAGAAAGCTCCAAGATCTTGGTATGAAAGGTTAAGTAATTTCTTACTTGATAATGGTTTTAGAAGAGGTAAAGTTGATTCTACTATTTTCATTAAGAAATCAAAAAAACATATTCTAATTATTCAATTTTATGTTGATGATATCATATTCGGTTCAACTAATAATGATCTTTGCCAAGAGTTTGCAAGTAATATGCAGGGAGAATTTGAAATGTCCATGATGGGAGAATTAAATTTCTTTCTTGGTTTGCAAATAAAAAAAATGAACAAATGCATATTCATATGTCAAACAAAATATTGCATTGAGATCTTAAAGAAATTTGAGATGGAAAATTCCAAGGAAGCTGCAATTCCCATGGCTACATCTTGTTATTTAGATCAACATTCAAATGGTAAGGTAGTAAATCAAACAAAGTATAGAGGTATGATCGGATCCTTGCTTTATCTTACTGCTAGTAGACCTGATATTATGCAAAGTGTGTGTGTTTGTGCTAGGTTTCAAGCCAACCCTAGAGAATCTCACCTAAAGGCTGTCAAAAGAATTCTTAAGTACCTTAGAGGAACAAAAACCTTTGGTTTATGGTACCCTTCAGGAGCCTCTCCTAGTATTATAGGTTTTTCTGACTCAGATTATGGTGGATGTAGAGTTGATAGGAAAAGTACTAGTGGAACATGTCATCTTTTAGGATGTTCTTTAGTTTCATGGCATTCTAAGAAACAAGCTAGTGTTTCTCTTTCAACCACAGAGGCTGAGTATATAGCAGCAGGCAGTTGTTGTGCTCAAATCCTATGAATGAAGCAACAATTAGAAGATTTTGACATCTTTCTAGATCATATCCCTCTTAAGTGTGACAACACTAGTGCCATCAATTTGACTAGAAATCCTATCATGCACTCTAAGACCAAGCATATAGAAATTAGACATCATTTTATTAGAGATCATATTGCTAAAGGAGATTGCATAATAGAATATATAGACATTAAACATCAACTAGCGGATATCTTTACAAAACCCTTGCCTAGAGACAGATTTTATGAGCTTAGAAGAGATCTAGGTATTATTGATGATAAATCTTTTGATTAATTTGTGTTTATTGATAAGTTTTTATGTTAATCATGTGTTTTTAAGTAAAACTATTTTAATCGCGTATATAATCGATTAGATTTCGTATCATAATCGATTAAAGGCGCTATTTGTGAAGTTGTTTTCTTTCACAATCGATTACCTCGTGTTATAATCGATTAGAAGCGTTGAGGAGTGATTTAATTGATTATCTATTTTACATAATCGATTATTGTTTTGGGTTTTTGTTTTCTAGAAAAATTTTGCAAGCAAATAATCGATTACGCTTATTCCATAATCGATTAATTGCGACATTCTGTGTTTTTCTGCACATTAGTTTTTGAACATTGGAGCTTTGAATCACGTGATTTTCATCCTACAACGGCTATATTCCTTCCCCAACAGTTGTATTGTCATTAATACAGTGGATTAAAGTCAAATTACATTTCTATAAATACCAAGGTTGAGAATCAAAGTTTCACTTTCAACTTCTCTCACCCTTGTTGTATTTCTGTTTTCAAGCTCTCTCTTGTGCGAGAATTCTTTGCTTAATCTGTTTTGTTAGATTCTTTTGTGCTTCTACATTCATCCTTGCATCAAATGGCTGATCAAAGAAGGAGGAAGAAGATGCCACCAAGAAGAAGAGGAAAGGCACCCATGACCTCCCAACAACAAGAGCAAGAAGAAAGACAACCAAATCTTACTGGTTGAATTTCTGATGAAGACCTTCAAAGAGCTTACATAAATCATTGGAAAGATAGGAAGATTCTTACCCCAAATTCCTATCTTGTGATTTCTTTAGGTCTCATGATTTTACTTTTGTAGAGGATGAACTAGCTTCAAATTTCCAATTACCATCAACCTTTGAGAGACCCATTTTTCTTAGATAATAGTTATCAAATATGTGTTTGTGGTTGATGATCCTAGTGGTAGCTCCTTCAGTGGAAACATGAAAGTGATCCAAGACTTTGGAGAAGAAAATGGCATACGACAATTTGTGATCACTCAGGCGTTTAGCTTTGAACATATGCCCCTTATTGACATAAATCCAGTTAACCTTGATGTTGTTCTTTATGCAATGAATCAGAGCTAAATCTTCTTCCATTAATTGGGCATGGTTACTCCCCCTGGGTGTGAGATGCCAAGCAATTATGAAGGCCAGAAGATGATAATCTCGTTTGATTTTTCCAACTTGAAATTTTTTAACATCCACTTCAGCATTGCGCATGCAAAATTTAAACACAGATTCTTTGTTGAAACCAGAAACAACATAGGTATTACCCTTGCTTATTTTTACACCTTCATATTTCAGTCCAGCCAACCTTCTTCACAAGGAGTTATCAATTTTTATCTCCTTACCTTTGACTTTTGAAACTAGTATGTTGTTCTCAGCTTTCAGATTAATTTGAATATCCAATCAAATCAGATGTATAAAAATGAAATCAGTCAACTAGTCACAGAAATTAATAGGCTAAACTGATAATAATTACAGACGTGTGTCAATTAAATGAAATTAGTCAGCTATTTCAGAAGAATTAACAGACTATATTATGCAGCAGTAGAGCTTTTAAGACAGATTCTTAATATTTAAGATTCCTAATTCATTTCTTAATTTGAAGAATCTATCACGACCTAATGGTTTAGTAAAAATATTAGCTAGCTGGTCATTTGTTGAAACAAATTTAATCCTACAATCTTTCTTCTCAATATGATCTCTTATGAAGTGATGCCTAATTTCAATATGTTTTGTTCTAGAGTGTTGAATGGGATTTTTTGTTAGGTTTATAGCACTTGTGTTATCACAGAGAATAGGAACATCAGATAAATGCAAATCAAAATCAGATAGTTGTTGTTTTAACCAAAGAATTTGCACAGTGCAACTTCTAACAACAATGTATTCAGCTTCTGCTATTGATAATGCAACACAGGTCTGCTTCTTGCTAGTCCATTATATCAAGCAGTTTCCAAAGGGATGGCATGTTCCACTTGTGCTATTTCTATCAATTTGCAACCTGCAAAATCAGAATCTGTATAGCCCATTAAATTCAATTGATTACCAGTGGAGTACCATAGGCCTCACTGTTCCTTTTAGATACTTGAGAATTCGTTTTGCAGCAGTGAAATGTGATTCTTTTGGATTGGCTTGAAACCTTGCACATAGGCAAACAACAAACATGATATCTGGTCTACTGGCAGTTATATATAGTAATGAACCAATTAATCCTATGTACATGGTAGCATCAACAAATTTTCCTTTTTCATCCATGTCAGGTTAACAATTAGAAGACATAGGAGTAAAGGTTTCTTTACAGCTTTCCATATTAAATTTCTTCAATAGCTCATTGTAGTACTTTGTTTGGTTGATGAATGTATCATTTGGCATTTGTTTAACCTGCAATCCTAAGAAAAAAATTAACTCTCCCATCATGGACATCTCAAATTCACCTTTCATAGTATTTGCAAATTCTTGGCATAGAGATTGATTAGATGAACCAAAAATTATGACATCAACATAAATCTATACTAATATAAGTTCATTATCAACTTTCTTAGTAAAGAGAGTTTTGTCAATAACTCCTCTTTTAAAACCTTGTGATATGAGAAAGGTTGTAAGTCTTTCATACCATTGTTTAGGTGCCTGTTTGATACCATACAAAGCCTTTTTCAATTTGTATACATGATTTGGAAATTTAAAATCAATAAATCCAAGAGGTTGTTCAACATATACATCTTCATTTATAAAGCCATTTAAGAAAGCACTCTTGACATCCATTTGAAAAAGTTTGAAACCTTTAAGACAAGCAAAAACAAGTAACAGTCTTATAGCTTCTAATCTATCTACAGGCACATAGGTGTCATCAAAATCAATACCTTCTTCTTGATTATAGCCTTTAGCAACTAATCCAGCTTTATTCCTAGTGATTATCCCATTCTCATCAAGCTTATTTCTAAACAGCCATTTAGTACCAATAACATTCATATTGCTATTTCTAGGTACAAGAAACCATACATCATTTTTGGTAAACTGATTTAATTCATCATGCATAGCAGTAATCCAGTTATCATCAAGCAAGGCATCTTTGATATTCTTAGGTTCAATTTTTGAAACAAAAGCCATATGATTGCAGAAATCATTTAAAGAATTTCGAGTTGTAACTCCCTTTTCAACGTTTCCTATGATGTTGTCCAGTGATAGTCCTTTTTGAGTTCTCCAGGATTTAGACAGGGCATTGTCTGTTGCAGAATAATCAACTGTTCCAGAGTTATAGTTAGCTTTTTCAATTTGTCTATCAGCAGCAACATATTCTTCTGTACAGTCATTACTCTTATCTGAGATATCTGGCACATCATCATCTGTACCTGCAGGAGGGATACCTTCTCTCTCTTTTTGACATAAGAACTCATCAAATACAACATGAATTGATTCTTCAACAATTAAGTTCTTTTTGTTGAAAATATGATAAGCTTTACTATGCATTGAGTATCCTAAAAATATACCATCATCAACTTTTTCATCAAACTTTCCTTTGGACACTTTTCCATTGTTTAATATGAAACACCTGCAACAAAAAACTTTAAAATATGCAATGCTAGGAGTTCTACCATTCAATAGTTCATAAGGAGTCTTTTTGAGAATTGGTCTAATTAAATACCCTGTTAAGTACATAGCAAGCTGTGGAAACAACATCTGCCCAAAAATACTTAGGTAGCTTAGATTCACTTAACATAGTTCTAGCACATTCTTGAAGTGTTCTATTCTTTCTTTCAAAAAATCCATTTTGTTGAGGAGTTCTTGGAGCAGAAAATTTGTGAGATATACCATGTTTTGAGCAAAACTTTTCAAATAGACAATTTTGAAATTATGTTCCATGATCACTTCTTAGGGAAACAATGTTAAGGTCTTTTTCATTTTAAATAATCTTGGCAAATTTCTTAAATGCATAGAAGGTTTCATCTTTAGAAGATAGAAATAATGTCCAAGTGAATCTTGAAAAATCATCAATAATAACAAGAACATAGGAATTGTTACCAAGACTTATAATTCTTGATGGACCAAAAAGATCAAGATGTAGTAGTTCAAGTGGTTCTTGTGGAGATGATGTTCTTTGAATAAAAAGAATTCCTTGATTGTTTTCCCTTTTGACAGTATGCACAGACATTGTCTTTCACGAATTTAACATTTGGAAGTCCTCTAACAAGGTTTTTGTAGCAGATTTTGTTTAGTAACTGCATATTTATGTGTCCACATCTTCTATGCCAAAGTCAACCTTCATTCTCTTTGGTTAGCAAGCAGATATTATTGAGATTTGAGGATTCAATATCTAACATATATAAATTGTTTGATCTTCCTTCCAATGTGAACAATATCTGCAGATTTACAGTTATATATGACACAAAATTCTGCATCAAAAGTAACCTTCATACCTTTGTCACATAGTTGACTAATACTCAACAGATTGTGTTTTAAACCTTCAACAAATAGAACATCTTTTATCTGTGAAAAAGAAGAACATCCAATCTCTCCAGAACCTTTTATTCTTCCTTTGGTGTCATCTCCAAATGTAACAGAACCTGCTTCATATTCCTTGAAATTGATAAGCTTAGATTTATCACCTGTCATATGTTTAGAGCATCCACTATCTAAATACCATAATGCTTTCTTTGCTCTTTGACGTATCTGACTTGAGGTTTCTACATTTGCTACAAGACACAAATTGGCTTCATTTTCAGATTCAGAATCTGGCATAGAGGATTTGGATGATTCACTGTCATCCCATGCCATATACGCTTTCTTTCCTTTCTTTAGATGAAAGTTTCGTTTTTCAGAGACTCTGTCTTTTCTTTCTTTTCTTTCAGGGCTTCTTTCTTTTTTTTGAGTAATGAGGGGACAATCCATTTTCACATGTCCTAGCTGTCCATAATTGAAACAAGAGAAATTAGAAGTATTAAAATTAGATTTTCTTATGTAACTTTTCTGATTTGAATGATCTTGAAACCTGTCTTTTGTATTGTTTCTTTTCTTTAGAAATTTCCCAAATTTCTTGACAAGCATGGCAAATTCTTCACTGTCATTTTCGTTGTCTTCTTCATTACAGCTTAAGCAATCTTTGGCTTTCAAAGCTAGACTCTTATTCTTCTTGTCAGAACTTTCCAGCTAATCAAGTCTATTTAATTCCAGTTCATGCTCTCTCAATTTGCCAAACAATGTTCCTGTGTTCATGACTGAAAGATCTTTTGTTTCAAGAATTGCAGTAACCTTAGGCTGCCAGCTCCTGTTCAGACATTTCAGGACCTTGATATTCAGTTCTTCATCATCAAACATTTTGCCCAGTCCTATCAAATGATTCACAATGTGGGTGAATAATTTTTAAACATCTTGAATGCTTTCTCCAGACTGCATTCTGAACATTTCGTATTCCTAAATCAGTGTGTGTTTTCTGGATCTTTTCACTTCAAAGGTGCCTTCATGAGTCACTTGCAAGATGTCGCACATTTCCTTTGCAGTAGCACACTGAGATATCCTGAAAAATTCATCAAGATTCAAGGCAGAAGTTAAGATATTTTTAGCCTTACAGTTAAATTGTGCATGCTATACTTCTGTCCATGTTTCCCAAGGTTTTTCAAATATTGTTCCATCCTCTGCTTTTATCTTTGGAATGTATGGCCCATTAACTACAACATCCCATGCGCCTCTGTCCACAGGTTCGAAAAAGATTTTCATCCTAGCCTTCCAGAAAGGGTAATTAACCCTAACAAACAGTGGTGGTCTATTGGTGGAAGCACCTTCAGCAAAGGGAAGCCTGTTTTCAGACATCTTGTTATTGGATAAAAATTGAGTAAATTTCAAGAACCTGCTCTAGATATCAATTGTTAGAATTATAGAGAGATATCAAGAAGGGGAGATGAATTGATACCTGATTTTCGTCAAGATCTATCAAGTATCAGATTTTACATTTGCTTCCAAGAACAGATTAGTTTACTTATTGATTAAAACATTTGATTAGTTATATCAGTAGATAAAAAAAGATTGTTAGGGAAGAGAAAGAAGGCACAAGAAATTATACTGGTTCACTCTTTTCAAGAGCTACGTCCAATTTTAATTTGTCACTCTAACAGATATCAATAACACTAATTGAAAATGTCTTTACAAGAACCCCTCTTCTAAAGACTATCTAAACCTAAATGATAAAATCCTAAACACTATAGAATTCAATCAACAAAACTAGACTCACCCCAAGTCTACTATGATCACACCAATCACAAAATACAAATTCAGAAATATACTAAAATATCCCAAGATGGGTAAAAACCAGTAAATATTTCACTAATTCAATTTCTTTTCTAAATTCTTTCTAAGACTTAATTCTTCAATGAAGTTTTAGTTGAAGTCCTTTTCGTATTTCTCTCTTCTGTTTTGGATGTACCAAGTGACTTGCTTTTATAGAGAATGAGAGACTTGACTCCCAACAACTGATATTCAGTCCTGAGTTACAGGAAGAGTCTGGAAGAAAAAAAAAATAGTTAGCTGAACATAAAACAGTTGACTTAATTCATTAAAACACATTCCAAGCATGTTTCCTATAGTAATGAAAATAGCAGACTAATATTTCAAATTAGCTAACTAAACAAAGATAATCTGTCATCAACTAAAAACAGTATTAACATCATCAAATCAAAAAACACTGCAGCAACATCATCAATTCTAAATTATCAACAAGCATGGAGCAAGAAAAATCAGAAGTGTATGGATTTCTTGAGCCTCAGTCCATCCAAAGATCTGGGAATACAAAGGTCCAAATCCAACAATACATGTTGTTAGAAATAACGATAGTGTAAAAATCAAGAGGGGGGGTGAATTGGATTTTTAAAAACTTTTTCCCTTTTTAAAATAATTTTCCAGATTTTAAATAATTCTTCTAAAAACAAGATTCGAATTTTCGTTAACCTTAGATAAGAGTAGTTTGAAAAACAATTGTTAATATGATCCGTAATGAAAATAAAGAGATAGGGAAAGAGAGAAAGAACACAGAGATTTATACTAGTTCGAATTTAGCCAATCCTACTGTTAGAAATAACGACAGTGTAAAAATCAAGAGGGGGGTGAATTAGATTTTTAAGAAACTTTTTCCCTTTAAAAGATTTTCCAGATTTTAAATAAATGTTCTAAAAACAAGATTGGGATTTTCCTTAACCTTTGATGTGCGCAGTTTGAATTGCAATTGTTAATATGATCCACAATAAAATAAAGAGATAGGGAAAGAGAAAGAACACAAAGATTTATACTGGTTCAGATTTAGCCAATTCTACGTCCAGTTCCTAATAACCACAAAGGAAACACCTCCTTAGACACACTGAGTATGAAACACCTCCTCAGACACACTGAGGATGATTCCCACCTCTCTTGACACACAAGAGATGAACACACCTCCCTTAGAACAAATCCAAGGGATGAATTTTACCCGTTCAGAAAAACAGTAAAAGAAAACACCTGATTGAGTGCTGGATGAAAACTTAAGCACAATGATCACCACTTCCAAGACTAAGATCAACCTTGAGAGAGCAAGAAAGCGGTTTTGAAAAACTATAGCGTAAGAACACTTTGAATATTGTGTTTAATCAGATGTGTTGAACCTAAGACATTGCCTTTCATTTTATAATTCGAAAATACTCCAAAGTTTCCATTCTTAGGTTGATTCAGCATTGAATTCGCAAAAACGACGTATTTAATCGATTATCTAAAAGGTTTAATCGATTATATCAGAGTTAAAAACTGGAAAACTCATTTTGCCTTTTATAATCAATTAGATTAAGGCCATAATCGATTATATGAACCTAGAATCAATATAATTGATTATCAAAAACACTTAATCGATTATTTTGTTTGTTAAACTATTTTGATTCAAATTTTAAGTGAAATAATTTGTTAGACTTCGTATCTTAACCGATTTAAAGCGTAGAAAAACGTTTTTGCGAGAAAAGGACTTGCTCTCAAGTTTGAAATGGTCTTGAATGGGATTTATGGCTTACTCTTTTCATCGTTCATTCAAAAACAGAAACTTCTAAACTTGAAACTCCAGCACTTGAGAAAATCTTCATCAATCTTCTCTCTTGAAAGCTTTAAACATCGTTTATGTCTTTCCTTTTTCATCAAGCAACCTTCCTTTGTGAGATGACACAAGTCTTTAATGTTATTTAGAGAACTTTAAATCTTCATCAAAACTTTTAATCTTCATGATATACTGAGAGAGCTTCATCAACACTTGAACTTGAAATATGCCAACATCTACGTCTAGTTCCCAATCACCACAAACACATGATGATCACCCCACTATCTTTAATTGCAATTACAAACACCAATCCAGTGACAACATGTAAAAACAAATAAAAATAAACAGCAACACCTCCTTAGACACATTAAGGATGATTCCCACCTCTCTTGACACACAAGAGAAGAACACTCCTCCCTTTAGCACAGATCCAAGGGATGATTAATAAACAGTAAAGAAAACACCTGATGAGTGCTGGATATGAAAGCTCAAGCACAATGCAATCACCACTTTCAAGAACTTAGATCAATCTTGAGAGAGCAAGAAAGCGGCTTTGAAAAACTTTGGCGCAAGAACACTGTATTTTAGTGTTTTATCAGATGATGTTTTTAACCTAAGACGTTGCCTTTCATTTAATAATTTGAAATCAGCTCAAAGTTTCCATTCTTAGGTTGATTTAGCATTGAATTCGCAAAAACATCGTATTTAATCAATTATATAAAAGGTGTAATCGATTATATCAGAGTAAAACTGGAAAACATATTTTTCTTGATATAATCAATTAGATTAAGGCCATAATTGATTATATGAAACCCATAAGCAATATAATCGATTATCAAAAACACTTAATCGATTATTTTGTTTGTTAAACTCTTTTAATTCAAATTTGAAGTTAAATAATCGATTCTATTTCGATACCTAATCGATTAAAAGCGTAGAAAGAGGTTTTTGCGAAAAAATGACTTGCTCTCAAGTTTGAAAAAGCCTTGAATGGGATTTATGACTTACTCTTTTTATCCATCACCCAAAACTAAAACTTCTAAACTTGAATCTTCAGCGCTTGAGAAAATCTTCAACAATCTTCTTCCTTGAAAGCATTTATTCTTCTTTATATCTTGCCTTAAATTTCATGAAGCAACCTTCCTTTGTGAGATAAAATCAAGTCTTTAATGTTGCACTAAAACTTTATATCTTCATCATCAAAACTTCAATCTTCATGACTTATTGAGATAAAAACTTCATCAACACTTTCTGAGTAACTTTTTACTCATACTTCAAATATGTCAACAATCTCCCCCTTTTTGTTCATGATAAAAAGAAACTTAAAGACTTGTGATTAATATCCTGAAAAAGAAACTTAGAAAGTATTGTATGGATATCTCCATCATAAATGTTAGTCCACAAAGGAAATAATATAGGCAATCTCATAGCATTTAATTTTCAATTTGAATTTGAATTTCAAATAAATTAAATTTCAAGGAATTCAATGCATGGAAATATTTCTTTAAACTCCCTCTTAAACTTTTCTCTTAATGTTTAAGATATTCTAATCAATTATTTTGAAATACTTCCTAATTCTCCCCCTTAAACTTTAATTCTCCTTCTTAAATTCTACTCTTAATGCTTGAGATATTTTGAATATATTCTAGACAATTTATCAATCAAAATGTACTTTTCTCCCCCTTTATTTTTAACATTATCAAAAAGATTAGACATCAAAAGAGATTTACACAGCAGAAGCAATTAATACACAGAAAAATATGGAGAGAAAAAAGAAGAAAAAACACAAAACGTCGCATTTAATCGATTATGGGATGAACGTAATCGATTACTTGTGTGCAAAATTTTCCAGAAAACGAAAACCCAGAAAAATAATCGATTATCTAATTCTAATAATCGATTAAATCACTCCTCAGCGCTTTTAATCGATTATGATACGAGCTAATTGATTACAAACTAAAACATTTTCACAAACAGTGCTTTTAATCGATTACAATACGAAAACTAATTGATTATCTACGTGATTAACACAGATTTTCATAAAAACACATGATTAACATCAAAACTTATCAATAAACATAAATCAATCAAAAGATTTATCATCAACAATACCTAGATCTCTTCTAAGCTCATAAAATCTATCTCTAGGCAAGGGTTTTGTAAAGATATCCGCTAGTTGATGTTTTGTGTCTATATATTCTATTATGCAATCTCCTTTAGCTATATGATCTCTAATAAAATGATGTCTAATTTCTATATGCTTGGTTTTAGAATGCATGATAGGATTTCTAGTCAAATTTATGTCACTAGTGTTATTTATCACATTTAAGAGGGATATGATCTAAAAAGATATCAAAGTCTTCTAATTGTTGTTTCATCCATAGGATTTGAGCACAACAACTTCCTGCTGCTATATACTCAACCTCTTCGGTTGAAAGAGCAACACTAGCTTGTTTCTTAGAATGCCATGAAACTAAAGAACATCCTAAAATATGACATTTTCCACTAGTATTTTTCCTATCAACTCTACATCCACCATAATCTGAGTCAGAAAAACCTATAATACTAGGAGAGGCTCCTGAAGGGTACCATAAACCAAAGGTTTTTGTTCCTCTAAGGTACTTAAGAATTCTTTTGACAGCCTTTAGGTGAGATTCTCTAGGGTTGGCTTGAAACCTAGCACAAACACACACACTTTGCATAATATCAGGTCTACTAGCAGTAAGATAAAGCAAGGATCCGATCATACCTCTATACTTTGTTTGATCTACTGCCTTACCACTTAAATCTTGATCCAGATAATAAAATGTAGCCATGGGAGTTGCAACTTCCTTGGAATTTTCCATCTCAAATTTCTTTAAGATTTCGTTGCAATATTTTGTTTGACATATAAATATGCCTTTCCTCATCATTTGTTTGATTTGCAAACCAAGAAAGAAATTTAATTCTCCCATCATGGACATTTCAAATTCTCCCTGCATATTACTTGCAAACTCTTGGCAAAGATCATCATTAGTTGATCCGAATATGATATCATGATAAAGGTTTATTTTAATATTTAGCATATAAGGTGTTTGATGGAATGTCAATTACAAGGAAAGCCTCAAGGAAGATTCCCACTGGACACGAAGATAATCCCGGAGGTTATCTAAGTGTGAAGGTTCACTTCACAAAGAGCTCAAGAGGAGAAGGGAATAACAAAACATAAAATCCAGCCAACACAATTTAAGACAAGGCTTGAATCATAAAGACATAAGAGTAAATGACATGAAAGTAAAGTGCTGGAAATTAAAGAGCATGAAAGTAAAGAACATGAAACAATAATGGAGGAAGAGATTGAGAGAAGGGGAGGGGAGTGGAGTGCTACACGCCACTTGGGGGATGGTCCAACCCAAGATGAGTGGTGTTAGCCGCCACTTGAGCCAAGGCTCAAGATAAGACTCCAAGAGGGGGAAGAACACCCAAGACCACAACACAAGCTCTAGGCTATGCAACAATGCTCTCTATTTCATTAATGTTCAACCCTTTTACAAGAATGAGAGGCCTCCTTATATAGACTTGGGGTGGGAACTTAGAGGGAATTACATTGGAAAAGATTCCTAAGCATATTCCACTCTTGGTGGCCAAGACTCACACATTCTAGAAGGTAGGGCAACAAAAAACGGGTGGCCAATGATTGGGATGATGAGAGGACGTTTTCCAAGGTTCTAGAAGGTCAAAATTGACTTCTTCACCCCCCCTTGGATGTCCCAACCTTGGGCCTCAAGCCCAAGTGGTCCTTTGCTCCAGACAAGGCTCTACTTATAGAAAAAGGGGTGCCAAAAGCAATCCTGCAAAACCAAAAAAAAACATGAGTTTAGAATATATTTAACAACTAATAGAAATGCTAAAAAGGATAAATAAAATGGGAGAGGAGGAAGTGTCCCTTCTCATCATGCTTCTAGTAATCCTCCTTGGACACTCCTCTTCTTTATTTGTGGTCAGGGTCTCATCATATCATCAACATACACTTGAATAATTAGAATATGTTTCTTTGATTTCTTAATGAAAAGAGTAGAATCAACTTTACCTCTTCTAAAACTATTATCAAGTAAGAAATTACTTAACCTTTCATACCAAGATCTTGGAGCTTGTTTTAGTCCATATAAGGCTTTCTTAACTTGTAGACATGGTTTGGATTTTTGAAATCTTCGAAACCTGGAGGTTGTTCCACATAGACTTCTTCCTTGATGTATCCATTTAGGAAAACACTTTTTACATCCATTTGAAACAATTTGAATCCCATAATGGAAGCATATGCTAGAAACAAACGGATAACCTCTAGTCTTGCTACAGGTGCATAAGTTTCATCATAGTCTATTCCTTCTTCTTATCTATAACCTTTTGCAACCAGCCTAACTTTGTTCTTGGTGATATTCCCTTCTTCATCAAGCTTATTTCTAAAAACCCATCTGGTGCCAATAACCTGCATATTTTTAGTTTTAGGAATTAAATCCCATACCTGATTTCTTTCAAATTGATTCAACTCTTCTTGCATTGCTATACACCAATGATCATCCACCAAAGCTTCTTCCACGGTCTTTGGTTCAATTTGTGAAACAAAAGCAACATTCATGCATAAATTATTCATGTTCCTCCTTGTTCTTACACCTGTTGAGATATCTCCAATGACATTGTCCAAAGATACTTCTTTTGGTGGTCTCCAATCTTTTGGTAGACTTTCATCTTGAGGAGGATTATCATCCAAGTTGATTTCTTCAACAGCTTCTTCCAAAGGAGTTCCTTGTTGATGTTCTCCTTCATCATCAACAAAGATTCTTTTTTACTCAAGAGGGGTTTCCTCAAGGTCTAGATATTCATCAAAGACAACATGTATAGATTCTTCAACATTTAAAGTCCTTTTGTTAAAAACTCTATATGCTTTACTATTCAAGGAATAACCTAAAAATGTAGCTTCATCGGATTTAGAATCAAATTTGTTGGAATAAATGGCTGAGTTTAAGAGGGGGGGTGAATTAAACTTTCAAAGATTTTCGAAACCCAATGCCCAATTATGAAAAACCAGATTCGAATTGAAGATTTAAACCAGTTTTTATAGGTTCTTGAAATGCTCTTAATCAATTGATCATATACCAAATTCAATTTCAATTCAAACTTCAATTACCGAATGGAAAGAGTTAAAGGGAAGAAGAACAACACAGCAGATTTATACTGGTTCACCTTTCAACAAAGGCTACATCCAGTTTCCTAAACAAACAAATTCAATCAATTCACTAAAAACCAGTTTTTACATGAACACTACATGCAAAACCGAAACCAGAAAGCTGCACCAAGTCTTGAACCCTACAAGACTTCTAAACACATGTAAAACCCTATTACAAGATCTCTTAATCACCCCGATTAAGATACGAACACGCAGCCTAACCAACACACACAAAAAGATTGAATAAACCTGGAGTTCTTCAATGCAGAAATGAAAAACAGAGCATCAACAAGAACGAAAAACAGAGCATGCACTTCTTGATTTGATTCGCACTCAATTGAATCTTGATCGTCTTGGAGTGATTAGCAAAATGTTTTAGAGTGTAATAGGAACGTTCTTGCCCAATGGGTTCTTTAGAAAATGTTTCGTCACTTAGTTCTTTGAATTTCAAGATATATATAGAAAACTCGTTAAAACCGATTCTCGCAGGAAATAGTCGGTTGAAATCGCGTTTTAGCCTGGGTTGTTTTCATTAAAACCCATTTTCCAGTGAGCACCGTTTTTTCGGAACTTGAAATCGCCGATTGAAATCTCGTTTTAACTAGCTATTCCGAAAACTGGAATTCTCGAAACAAACCTACCAGGATTTTAACCGGTTTAAATTTCGAAAATAGTCACTGAAATTTCCCAAATACAAAGCTTTGAAAACGAAGAACAGATTAACTAGTTGAAATCAGATTTTTAACCGCTTAAAAATCAGTTAAACCTTTGAAATCATTTTAAAACCTTTTTAAAACATTTCAAAACATTTTAAACTCCAAGACTAAGGCCAAGATAGATTGAAATGCATCTTACCACACAACCTAAGACTCTCTAATCCTAAGACAAATTCTTCATTCTTCAAGCACCAACATCTTCATCATTAAAGGTGGTTGGAGACATCAAATCCACTTGAAACCAAGTCTTCAAGTCCAACAAACTCCCCCTATTTGATGATGACAACCACTTGATGCATTCATTGTCTTCGAAGAATGTAAGAGTCCTGCACAAAACAAAATACAGCAGCAGAAATAGCAGAACAATAGGTGGTAAGGAAATATAGCAGTAGTTTAGAAAATACTGCAACACAATATCAGATAGCAGAGTGCGCAGAAGCAAAAGTCTCCCCCTTTCACCAGATTCTCCCCCTTTCTCTTGTACTTGCTCTTCATGTGCCTTCAAATGCATTCAACAATTTCTCCCCCTTTGGAATCATCAAATAGCACCAGAAAAATAACATAGCATATACAGTAAAATAAGATTGTCCAACATACATGGGTATTATAACCCAATTAGAAACAGCAAGCAACAACTAACTAACAGCACATGAACAAAACAAAATTTAAAAGAAAAGGCAAGCAAGCAGCAGCTTGAGCTCCAACAACGAAGAACAAGACAGCACAATATGCGAGTACAAGACCATATGACCAACAAAGAAGAATGACCGCATAGCAGAAACTTCAGCAGCAGAGATCAGTCATTATCTTCTCCACTATCATCACCAGGAGTAGCATAAGAACCCATATTTATTTGTGCAAGTTGGGCATGTAAATCTTCAATGCTTTGATCAATGCGCCCAAACCTATTCATGCAGTAGTTGTGATGATATTGTTGATGAGATTGGATCGAATCAAATCTTTGTAACACTTTTTGTTCAAACAATGAAAGTGGAGGACCACGGTCAACTGGAGGAACATAAGGTACAATGTCTCCCATCATGGAGTATCCGTCTCGCACTGTGTTCGAATTTCCAGCTTCATCGCTTGTAGCTCCAAAGACTAGCGAGGTTCCAAGCAAGATTTGGCCCCGCATTGACAGCCTTCCCGTGCAGCAGACCAAGCTCCATTGCTTTTGGTAAAGCCAAACTTAAAGAGAAAGCCATTGTCCAACTGATGGGTTCGCCTCTATGCTGATTTTCTCGCTCACCTCTAATGTCCACACCAAAATACTCAAGGAATTTGGAAATTATCACAAGATATGGAAGACGATAATCAGCAGACCTTTTGACTTCATCATGTGATCTTTGATAATATGAATCCAGCTAATTCTCACAGATTTCATCAAACAAAAAATTAGAAGAAGATCACCTTCATTCAATGTAGCATAATTGCTTCCCCTTGGAGTGATTATCCATGTGATGATAAATGTAAGCACCCTTGCTGTCAAGGTAAGTCCACCAACCTGAAATCCACGAACAGATCCTTGAGGATTCCTCAAACACTCTTTGTACGTCTGCACCTTGTTAAAGTCTTCCAAGGAACCACACAAACCCCTGCTAACCACAATGCCGTCAGTTTTGAAGCCCCCTACTCTTTTCCAAACAGAATTGTTTATGATCATTTCTGTTCCTTTCACTTTGGAAGTTAAAACAGATCCATCATGTTTGAGATTTGTGTAAAATACTTTCACCAAATCTGGGTATATGAACCCATTTAATTCCAGAAATTTCTGCAGATCCTGATGTTGAATCATGGCTATAATGTCAGTCAGTCCTTCATCTTCCAGCCACTGAAAACTGAGCACTTTGGGTGAGTTTACAGCCTTCCTACTGATATGGGATTGAAACTTCTCAATCCTCTCTTCATCACCTTCGAACCAAGCTTCTATAGACCCATGTCTATAAGTATGAGTTGCTGGAATTTCTGGTTCCTTATTTTTGGATGACCCAGCCTTTTTTGATCTCTTCCTTGGGTTGCTTGAAGATGCCATTTCAGAAAAGATAAAGTGCAGAGAAATAGAGTATAGAGAATGGATTATGCAGATTTTACACTGGCAAGGTGAATAACAATGAAGCAATGCACAACACATGTATTTAACATTTCGATTTTCAAATTTTTAACAAATTAATGTTTTATTCAGTCAAAGAGGGAATCAATTGCATTCAGTTGGAATATATGGGACAGAGATATGTAGCAGGCATAGTCTTGACCAAAGAATTCAGCTTGGTTGAATGAAATTCGTATTTGGAGAGAGAAACCAGCTAAAAAGTAAAGCAAAGGCACTACAAGACAAAACAACGAGTCAAGATTCTTTGAATCGCCTTTATCTATCATGTTTAAATGCACAATTCTCAATTAATCAACTTAAATGCACCAATTAAATGTGAATCAATGCAGTTTAACAGTAAATTCGCTCAAATTTTAAACTTTGCATGGTGACAGGCAATTTCAGTCAGTTGATTTATGAAAAACAGCTGATTAAAACAGAAATCCTGATACTGATTTAATGTAGATAAATGATTTTAACTCGATCGAATCGACAGATTAATCGACTAAAACAGAGATGATATTATCGCACATCCACTGCAGCCCCAAATTATGCAAAACAACCGATTAAAAGCCCGAAACAACTAACTAAAATCTCGAATAACATTGCAGATTTCACTTATAACATACAATATGCAAATCTAACTGTAATCAATCAAGAATTATGCAGATTTAAGCATTCAAACACACAAACACAAACATGATTAATAGCAGAAATGAATCATATACAGGAATTACATCACATTTGAAACATCAAGGACACCCAACTCATTTCTTAATTGGAAAAACCTATCTTTTGGGAGTGGTTTGGTAAATATATCGCAAGTTGGTTATTAGAGTCAACAAATTCAATTATGCAATCACCTTTTGAACATGATCCCTAATGAAATGGTGCCTTATTTCTATATGTTTCGCTCTAGAGTGCAAAATAGGATTTTTTGTTAAGTTTATAGCACTTGTATTGTCACACCTAATAGGAATGTGATCTAGTTTCAAACCATAATCAAAAAGTCTGCTGTTTTAACCAAAGAGTTTGAGCACAACAGACTCCCAACTGCAACATACTCAGCCTTCAGAGTAGACAAAGCCACACTAGCTTGCTTTTTGCTATGCCATGATACTAGACTACTTCCTAGTAGATGACAAGTTCCACTAGTGCTTTTTCTATCAAGTTTACATCCAAGCAAAGTCTCGCATCCGAATAGCCCACTAGATTAAAAGAAGCACCTTTAGGATACCACAAACCAACATTAATAGTTCCTTTTAGATATTTCAAAATTCTTTTGGCAATTACGAAATGTGATTCTTTGGGATTAGATTGAAACCTAGCACACATGCATACACTAAACATTATATCAGGCCTACTAGCAGTTAGATATAATAGTGAACCAATCAAACCTCTATACTTAGTGGAATCAAAAGGTTTACCACTTTCATCCGCATCAAGATAGTCGCTGGTAGCCATGGGTGTGCTTGATTCTTTGCAACTGTCCATTTCATATTTATTTAATAGCTCTTTGCAATATTTTGACTGATTGAGGAATGTTCCATGATCTAATTGCTTGACTTGTAAGCCTAAGAAGAAGTTTAGATCACCCATCATTGACATTTCAAACTCCCCCGCATAGCCGCAACAAATTCTTCACAAAGCTTCTCATTAGTGGATCCAAAGATTATATCATCCACATAAACCTCGCACCAAGTATAATGCTGTCCAAAGACTTTCTAATGAACAAAGTTTTATCAACTTGGCCCCTTTCAAAGTTTTGAGAGATAAGAAAGTTACTTAACCTTTCATACCATTGTCTTGGAGCTTGCTTGAGTCCATAAAGAGCCTTTTTGAGCTTATATACATGGTTAGGCAATTTGTGATCAACAAATCCAGATGGTTGTGAAACATAGATTTCTTCATTTATATATCCATTCAAAATGCACTTTTCACATCCATTTGATGCAGTTTGAATCCAATCATGCATGAGAAAGCAAGTAATAACCTAACAGCCTTCTAACCTAGCAACAGGAGCATATGTTTCCTCATAATCTATTCCTTCCTCTTGGTTATACCCTTTAGCTACAAGCCTAGCTTTGTTTCTAGTTATTACTCCTTGATCATTCATTTTATTTTTAAACACCCACTTTGTGCCAATTATATTCATGTTAGGTGTGCAAGGGACTAGTTCCCAAACCTCATTCCTTTTAAATTGGTTCAGTTCATCTTTCATTGCCAAAATCCAGTTTCCATCCAATAAAGCATCATCAACACATTTAGGTTCAACTTGGGAAACAAATGCAGCAGTTAAACATGTATCATGAATAGACCTTCTTGTAGAAACACCTCTTTGAACATCTCCTATCACATTTCCAATGGACAGATTGCGAGGCACCCTCCATTCTTTAGGTAGATCATTTTCTGCAGAATTTAATTCTGTGCCAGGATTTCAGTCAGTTCTTTCTGATTTTCACTAGCTGAAATTCCACCGCAGCAGCATTTTTCAGCTTCTACATGTCCAGTTGATACACCTTCAATTAAGTTCTCTTCACCTGCACCTGCACCACTCACTCGCACCTTCATTTTGCACATTAGTCTCATCAAAAACAACATGTATTGATTCCTCAATGATAGCTAATCTCTTGTTGAAGATCCTATATGCTTTGCTATGTAAAGAATAGCCTAAAAACAATGCATCATCAGCCTTTAGCATCAAATTTGCCAAGTTTTTCTTTGCCATTATTTAAAACAAAACACTTGCAGCCAAACACTCTAAGATGTGCTATGTTGGGTTTTCTCCTTTGTACAATTCATAAGGGGTTTTCTTCAAAATAGGTCTTATCAAAACCCTATTTATTATGTAACATGCAGTATTTATTGCATCCGCCCAAAAATATTTAGGGATGTTTGATTCATTAAGCATTGTTCTAGCTAGTTCCTCAAGTGATCTATTTTTCCTCTCAACAACACCATTTTGTTGAGGAGTCCTAGGTGCTGAAAAGTTATGCTTAATCCCATATTTTTCACAAAAATGATTGAACTTTTCATTTTCAAATTCCCCTCCATGATCACTTCTAAGAGTACTTATGCTGCAGCTGTTTTCATTTTGTAAAACCTTGGCAAGTTTCTTAAAAGCATGAAATGCATCACTTTTATTTTTCAGAAACAAAGTCCAAGTAAACCTAGAATAGTCATCAACAATAACCAAAGCATAATAGTTTCCACCAATACTCATTGTTCTAGATGGACCAAACAAATCCATATGCAGCAGTTCCAAAGGTTTTGTTGTTGACACATAATTTTTCAGATTAAAAGAAACTTTGGTTTGTTTACCCTTTTGGCATGCATGATAGATTTTATCTTTCTCAAATTTCAGTTTAGGTAACCCTAAAACAAGTTCTTTTGAAAACAGTTTTTCCAAATGGTTCATGTTAATATGTGCAGCTCTCCTATGCCAAAGCCATGAACTATCTTCCTTAGACATGAGACATGTAAAATTAGTTGCACACATATGATCAAGATCAAGCATATAAATGTTCTCAATTCTCTTGCCTAACATGCAGATTTTATCAGAATTTTTCTCAAGGATCTTGCAATGATTTGATTCAAAAGTGATTCTAAAACCTTTATCACATAGTTGGCTAATACTAAGAAGATTATGCTTCAAACCTTCAACATATAACACGTTTTCAATGAGGATTGAAGAAATGTTACCAACATCACCACTTCCAAGGATTTTCCCTTTATTATTATCTCCATATGTGACAAAACCTCCATTTTTCAAGGTGAGTTTGACAAACTTCCTTTTGTCACCACACATGTGCCTTGAACAGCCACTGTCTAGATACCACAATGATTCCTTGGCCTTCAAGAACACCTGCAAAACACAATCAATGGAGAGAATTTGGTACCCACATCAATTTGGGTCCAACAAAGTTAATAACCTTTCTACCACATTTTGGCTTCCAAATAAATTGACCACTAGGAACACCAAATTTTCTGATTTTGCATGATTTTGAAGTATGTCCCTTGTTCATACAATAGAAGCAAGTAATGGATGAAGTGCTGGACGGTTTTCTATGTGAAAAGAAATTTCTATAAGCCTTTTGTTTCTTTTGAAAACCATTTTTAAATCCAAGTCCAGCTTTATTCGTTACACAATTTTTAAATTCTAAAAGTGTATCCAAGTTGGCTCTTCCCATGGTGAATTTAGCTAGAGATTTGTTCAAATACTCAATTTGATTTTCTAAAGTTCTGCAGTTTGTGCAGATTTTTCCAGCATGTTCATCATTGCAACTTGAAACCTTGTAAATCATTTCCAGATTTTCAAAATCAGTTTTTGAATTTTCCAGCTCTTTCTCTAGCTCTTTCACCTTGTTCTCTAGCCAATTGTTCATACCTTTAAGCCTATTGTTAGAACAAGCAACCTTATTAGCCTCTTCATGCAATTCCAGAAAATTTTGCAGCAGCTCGTTCATAAGGAAGACCATTTTGAGTAGTGGAGGAACTTACACTACTTGCTGTATCACAATTAGCCATAAGACAAAGATTGGCTCTTTCATCATCACTTGAAGAATCACTAGAGGAGATATCATTCTCATCCCATGCTATGTAAGCCTTCTTGGTTTTGAATGATCTTTCATGCTTCTTTTCTCCATTTCTCTCTTTGTTTTGTGAGTATGGACATTCAGCCTTAATATGTCCCTGTTTTCCACAACCAAAACAAGTAAAGTTAGAAGAAGCTAAATCAGATTTTTTATTATACCTCTTGTTCTTGTAGTCTTTGTTCTTGTATTTCAAGAACTTGTTGAACTTTCTAACTAAGAGGTTCAGATTTTCTGCATCACTTCCTCCATGTCCTTCATCCTCACTATTCTCCTCTTTGTGAACCAAAGTCTTCAAGGCAAGCCCTTTCTTTTTCTTGTCATTGTCTTCTTGTTCAGCAAGTCTATTCAACTCAAGCTCATGTTCCCTTAGCTTTCCAAAAAGTGCAAGCAACACTCATTGTTGACAAGTCCTTGATTCGTAAATTGTCTGTAACTTTGGGTTGCCAACTTCGATCCAAACATTTCAAGCACTTTGATGTTCAGCTCCTCTTTCTCAAACACTTTTCCAAGGCCGATCGATGGTTTATAATGTGTGTAAACCTATTTTGCACATCCGAAACAGCTTCTCCGGAAGCATTCTCGAACATCTCATACTCTTGATTAAAGTATGCTTTCTTGCTCTCTTAACATCAGCTGTTCCTTCATGAGTAACCTCCAACACTTCCCACATCTCTTTAGCATTGGAACACTGTGAAACACGAAAGAATTCATCAAGATTAAGTGCAGATGTAATGATGTTCTTTGCTTTACAATCATATTGCACTTTCTTTTGTTCATCAAGCATTTAAACTTTCCCATGGTTTCTCTTCTTTAGGGATATACTGGTCCATTGACTATAGCATTCCAAATCCCTATATCAATTGATTCAATGAAAATCTTCATTCTCACTTTCCAAAATGGATAGTTTACCCCGTAAAACATAGGTGGCCTGTTTATAGAAGCACCTCTCGCAAAAGGCAATTTTCCTTCAACCATGTTTGAAATTTTTCGAAAACTTGAATATTTTTCAAGAACCAGCTCTTGATACCAATTGTTGGAATAAATGGCTGAGTTTAAGAGGGGGGTGAATTAAACTTTCAAAGATTTTCGAAACCCAATGCCCAATTATGAAAAACCAGATTCGAATTGAAGATTTAAACCAGCTTTTATAGGTTCTTGAAATGCTCTTAATCAATTGATCATATACCAAATTCAATTTCAATTCAAACTTCAATTACCGAATGGAAAGAGTTAAAGGGAAGAAGAACAACACAGCAGATTTATACTGGTTCACCTTTCAACAAAGGCTACATCCAGTTTCCTAAACAAACAAATTCAATCAATTCACTAAAACCAGCTTTTACATGAACACTACATGCAAAACCGAAACCGTAAAGCTGCACCAAGTCTTGAACCCTACAAGACTTCTAAACACCTGTAAAACCCTATTACAAGATCTCTTAATCACCCCGATTAAGATACGAACACGCAGCTAACCAACACACACAAAAAGATTGAATAAACCTCGAGTTCTTCAATGCGTAAACGAAAAACAGAGCATCGAAGAAGAACGAAAAACAGAGCATGCACTTCTTGATTTGATTCGCACTCAATTGAATCTTGATCGTCTTGGAGTGATTAGCAAAATGTTTTAGAGTGTAATAGGAACGTTCTTGCCCAATGGGTTCTTTAGAAAATGTTTCGTCACTTAGTTCTTTGAATTTCAAGATATATATAGAAAACTGTTAAAACCGATTCTCGCAGAAATAGTCGGTTGAAATCGCGTTTTAGCCTGGTTGTTTTCATTAAAACCCATTTTCCAGATGAGCACCCTTTTCTCGGAACTTGAAATCGCCGCTTGAAATCTCGCTTTAACTAGCTATTCCGAAAACTGGAATTCTCGAAACAAACCTACCAAGATTTTAACTGGTTTAAATTTCGAAAACAGTCAGCTGAAATTTCCCAAATACAAAGCTTTGAAAAACGAAGAACAGATTAACTAGTTGAAATCAGATTTTTAACCAGTTAAAAATCAGTTAAACCTTTGAAATCATTTTAAAACCTTCTTAAAACATTTCAAAACATTTTAAACTCCAAGACTAAGACCAAGATAGATTGAAATGCATCTTACCACACAACCTAAGACTCTCTAATCCTAAGACAAATTCTTCATTCTTCAAGCACCAACATCTTCATCATTAAAGGTGGTTGGAGACATCAAATCCACTTGAAACCAAGTCTTCAAGTCCAACAAAATTTTCCAAGACTATCTTTTCCATTATTCAAAACAAAACATTTGCATCCAAAAACTCTAAAATGAGAAATATTTGGTTTTCTTCCTTTGAAAAGCTCATATGGTGTTAATATCAAAGTAGGTCTTATTAAAATTCTATTTAAAACATAACAAGCGGTGCTTACGGCATCAACCCAAAAATATTTAGGTAAATTACTTTCATTCAACATAGTTCTTGCAAGTTCTTCTAAAGATCTATTTTTCCTTTCAACTACACCATTTTATTGTGGTATTCTTGGTGCTGAAAAATTATGAGAAATACCTTGTTCTTCACAAAAAATTTCAAAAGATGTGTTTTGAAATTCACCGCCATGATCACTTCTTAAAAACTTGATTTTCAAATCCTTTTATTTTTTAATAACCTTGGCAAATTTTCTAAATTCTTTGAAAGCATCACTTTTAGATAAAAGAAAAAGCGTCCAAGTAAATCTAGAGTAATCATCAACAATCACAAGAGCGTAATAATTGCCACCAAAACTTTTTGTTCTAGAAGGAACAAATAAATCCATGTGCAATAATTCTAAAGGTTTAGAAGTGGAAACAACATTTTTAGATTTAAATGAATTTTTAGTTTGCTTCCCTTTTTGACAAGCTGCACATATTTTATTATTTTCAAAAATCAGTTTTGGCAAACCAATTACAAACTCTTTTGATATGAGTTTACTTAGATGTGGCATATGAATGTGAGCAGTTCTTCTATGCCATAACCATGGATCTTCTTCTTTAGCAACTAAACAAGATAAATTTCTAGATATAGATGCACTATCAATATCAATTAGATAAATATTATTATGTCTCTTACCAATGAGGGCGATTTGATTAGAGTCCTTGTGATGAATTTTGCAAATATCACTATAAAATGTTACCTTTAAGCCTTTATCACAAAGTTGACCAATGCTTAGCAAATTGTGCTTCAAACCATCAACAAGAAGAACATCATGAATCTTTAAAGTCTCTCCAATATCTCCACTACCAATGATCTTTCCCTTGTTGTTGTCTCCATAGGTTACAAAACCTTATTCTTTCTTTTTGAAGCTTTTAAATTTGCTTTAATCACCTGTCATATGTCTTGAACATCCACTATCAAGATACCATAAGGATTTTCTAGACTTGGAACCAACCTGCAATATAAACAAAAATATTTAGGTCCCCTAAAATTACTTATTAGGGTCCTCATGGGTTAGAAACAATTTTTCCTTTGGGAACCCATTTGTATTTCCCATTAGGAACACTAAAACGTCTAATATTACATTTATTTACTGAATGACCTTTATGCATGCAATAAAAAGATGTTAGAACATTTGGTTTTCTTGAAAAAAATTTCTTTTCAAAAACCTTCTTTGTATTAGATGTTTCACCTTTTACAAAAACAGTTTTGGAAGGTGTTTTATTACTTTTGAAATTATAACCAAGTCCTACTTTTTGATATAAACCTTTTTGCACATTTAAAACATTATTTAAATTTTGATTTCCCATGGTGAGTTTTGAAAGAGACATTTCAAGATAAGTTACTTTATTAGCAAAAACCTTGTAATCATTTTTTAATTTATTTTGAAGAGAAGTAATTTTTTTAGATTTTTCACATAAATCCAGAAATTCTTCAAGCAATTCATCATAATTATTTGGAAGACCAAAATCACTTACCTTGCTACATGTGGATTCGGCATCATCCGCCATGAGACAAATATTTGCTTCTTCTTCCAAATCACTTGAACTTTGAGAAGAGCTCACTTCATTATCTTCCCAAGCAATGTATGCCTTCTTTTTCTTTTTATCAAAAGGCTTCTTATTTTTCTTTCCTTTTTCTTCTTCTTTCTTGATGTTGGGGCATTCCGACTTCAAGTGTCCCCTTCTTCCACAACCATAACATTTATAATTGTCAAGACAATTTAAATTTTCAGATTTCTTACCTTTCTTGAAATTCCCTTTGTTTTTGCTTTTGATGAACTTTTTGTATTTCTTGACAAACATGTTAATTTCACTGCATTCAAGATCATCATTTTTATCACTACTCTCATCCTTATAGGATTCAGCTTTAAGAGCAACACCTTTCCTCTTGACATCTTTTTCTTCTCCTTTGAAGCGTCCAAGCTCAATTTCGTGTTCTCTAAGCTTTCCAAAGAGAGTGGTCATGTTCATATTTGTGATATTCTTTGATTCCATGATTGCCGTCACTTTGGGTTGCCATGTCTTGTCCGAAGATTTCAAAATTTTCACATTTAACTCCTCAGTGTCAAATTTCTTACCTAACGACTTGAGGTGATTTACAATGTGAGTAAATCTTTTCTGGACATCATAGATGGTTTCTCCCTTGCTCATGTGGAACATCTCATATTCTTGAATCAAGGTATTTTTCCTTGATCTCTTAACATCCTCCGTGCCTTCATGTGTGACTTCAAGAGTGTCCCACATCTTCTTTGTTGTAGTGCAATCAGATAACCTCTAAAACTCATCAACAGTTAAAGCAGATGATATCATATTGCAATCCCTTATGTCACATTGATGCTCGTTGTATTCTTCTTTCGTCCATCTTGCTCTTTCTTTGGGTACATGCACTTCAGTGGTCATAGGAATATATGGACCTTTAACAACTGCATCCCAAACGCCTTGATCATTAGACCTAAGGAGAATCTCCATCCTCTTTTTCCACAAAGGATAATTTTCACTAGTAAAGAGTGGTGGTCTATGAATAGATGCACCTTCAATAAAAGATTGATTTTTTCTAGCCATAAGGATCTTTGATTTTGAATAACTTTCAAAAACCAGCTCTGAGGCCAATTGTTAGAAATAATGACAGTGTAAAGATCAAGAGGGGGGAGGTGAATTGGATTTTTAAAAACTTTTTCCCTTTCTAAAATAATTTTCCAGATTTTAAATAATTCTTCTAAAAACAAGATTCGGATTTTCCTTAACCTTAGATAAGAGCAGTTTGAAAAACAATTGTTAATATGATCTGTAATGAAAATAAAGAGATAGAGAAAGAGAGAAAGAACACAGAGATTTATACTGGTTCGGATTTAGCCAATCCTACGTCCAGTTCCCAATCGCCACAAACACGTGATGATCACCCCCACTATCTTTAATTGCACTTAGAAACGCCAATCTAGTGACAACATGTAAAAACAAATAAAGATAAACAACAACACCTCCTTAGACACACTAAGGATGATTCCCACCTCTCTTGACACACAAGAGATGAACACACCTCCCTTTAGAACAGATCCAAGTGATGAATTACAACAATCAATAAATAGTAAAGAAAACACCTGATGAGTGTTGGATATGAAAGCTTAAGCACAATGCAATCACCACTTCCAAGAACTTAGATCAACCTTGAGAGAGCAAGAAAACGGCTTTGAAAAACTTTGGCGCAAGAACACTGTATTTTAGTGTTTTATCAGATGATGTTTTTAACCTAAGTCGTTGCCTTTCATTTTATAATTTGAAATCAGATCAAAGTTTCCATTCTTAGGTTGATTCAGCATTGAATTCGCAGAAACGTCGTATTTAATCAATTATATAAAAGGTGTAATCGATTATATCAGAGTAAAACTGGAAAACATATTTTTCTTGATATAATCGATTAGATTAAGGCCATAATCAATTATATGAAACCCATAAGCAATATAATCGATTATCAAAAACACTTAATTGATTATTTTGTTTGTTAAACTCTTTTAATTCAAATTTTATGTTAAAGAATCGATTCTATTTCGATACCTAATCGATTAAAAGCGTAGAAAGAGGTTTTTGCAAAAAAATGACTTGCTCTCAAGTTTGAAATAACCTTGAATGGGATTTATGACTTACTCTTTTTATCCATCACCCAAAAAATGAAACTTCTAAACTTGAATCTTCAGCACTTAAGAAAATCTTCAACAGTCTTCTTCCTTGAAAGCATTTATTCTTCTTTATATCTTGCCTCAAATTTCGTGAAGCAACCTTCCTTTGTGAGATAAAATCAAGTCTTTAATGTGGCACTAAAACTTTATATCTTCATCATCAAAACTTCAATCTTCATGACTTATTGAGATAAAAACTTCATCAACACTTTCCGAGTAACTTTTTACTCATACTTGAAATATGTCAACACATGCAAACATGGATGAGTGAATTTCAGAGAGAAATATACTTTGCTCCATAGTTTCAAGGGTTAGTTCAATCAATTATTTTTTTAATCATATTCATTTTTTAAATAATTTGTTCATCTTACAACGCAGGTCCAATTGGCAGCTGTTTGTAATCCTTCCAAAGGATTATATTGTGGTTTGGTTTTGTTCATTGCACCGAAAACCAAGCCAAGAGATGAAAAGCCTCTTACAAGGGTAACTTTATCATTTTTCATTGTATTTAAAAAGTGTTGGTATATAGTCCAACATGTTTGTTTATTTTAAGTAGAGTTGTGTCAGGAACAAAATATTCTATGTGGATGGGCAGAACAAAGACACTAACTTACGTCTACCCTAAGGTTAGAAAATCATTTCATAATTATTATTTAATATAAAGTAGTGGAAATAATATTGTGATTTCTTTCTTATTTTAGTGCAATATGTAAGTAGACTCGTTCTCATGTGGCTACTACATCATGTATAGGATGAGAGCCATAGTCTACATGGGTATTACTGATAATTGGATGCAGGTAATTCAATTAAACATCTTTTTATAATTTCTTACTTTTATGAGGCTTGAGTTTTAACAACAACCACATTCATGTTTCAGTACTTCCAAGATCAATCCCCACTGGCCGAAAATGAAATCGCAAATATAAGGGAGCAATGTGCAGACACTTCTTCTTTCAAAGCATATAATGTTTAGTATTTAGGATAATTACTTAATTAGGTTGATATGTGATTAGTTTTAGTTAAGCTTCGTATTTTTTGTATAGGATCTAATTTTTGTTGTTTAATTGTATAGATGACAATTTTAATTATATATGATATGTTGCTTAATGGTATTGATGACAATTTAAATTTGTAATTTAGACTGTCTAGGATATTTCTGCTCTTAAAATGTCCAGGTGTATGTAATTGCAGCTTTTGGCTAGACAAAACCTGCTCACATTTTTTTAAAAAAGGGAAAAATTTACATCTGGGGCTACATACCCTGACGTAAATTTACATCAGATGGTGCAAGATCATACGTAAATTTTCGTCAGGGTGTGTAGCCCTAGATGTAAATTTTGCCCCTTTTTATTTCAAAAATGTAATATCCTGCGTCGGTGGTGGTGTTGCTTGATGCAAATTGTTGGCTTTTTGCAACACCAGAGTTTTATGAAGACCTAAAGTTTTGATGATGAAGTTTTAGAAAGTTTCAATCAACATTAAAGACTTGTGCCATCTCACAAAGGAAGGATGCTTGATAGAAAAAGAAAGGCATAAAGAGCATTCAAAGCTTTCAAGAGAGAAGATTGATGAAGATTTTCTCAAAGAGATGAAGGATCAAGAGTAGAAGGTTCTGTTTTGGGTGATGGATAAAAAGAGTAAGTCATAAATCCCATTCAAGACCTTCCCAAACAAGAGAGCAAGGTGTTTTCTCGCAAAAACGTTTTTCTACGCTTTTAATCGATTACCATACGTAGATAATCGATTATATAACTTAAAATTTGAATAAAAATGTTTAACGAACTAAATAATCGATTAAGTGTTTTTTATAATCGATTATATTGATTTCTGGGTTAATATAATCGATTATGGCCTTAATCTAATCGATTATATCAGACGAAATTTGTTTTCCAGTTTTTAAACATGATACAATCGATTAAGATTTTAATATAATCGATTAAATGAGTCGTTTTTGCGAAATCAATTCTAAATCAACCTATGAATGGAAACTTTGGAGCATTTTCGAATTATAAAATGAAAGAGAATGTCTTAGGTTACACACATCTGATTAAACACGAAATATTCAAAGTGTTTCTGCGCCTTAGCTTTTTCAAAGCCGCTTTCCCGCTTCTCTTCAATTTGATCAAGTCTTTGGAAGTGGTGATCATTGTGCTTAAGCTTTCTATCCAGACACGTATCGGTGTATTCTTTTACTGTTTTCTTTAAACGGGAAAATTCATCCCTTGGATTGGTTCTAAGGGAGGTGTTTCATCTCTTGTGTGTCAAGAGAGATGGGTTTCATCCTCAGTGTGTCTGGGGAGGTGTTTCATCCTTAGTGTGTCTGAGGAGGTGTTTCTTTATCTTTATTTTGTTATTGCATGAATTGGTGTTTGTAATTTCAATTTAAAGATAGTAGGAAAATCATCACGCATTTGTGATGGTTGGGAACTGGACGTAGGATTGGCTTAATCCGAACCAGTATAAATCTATGTGTTCTTTCTCTTTCTCTATATCTTTTAATTGTGGATCATTATAACAATTGCTAATTCAATTCGCCTTAATCAAAGGATAAGAAAAATCCACATCCTAGTTTTGAAAGAATTTCAAAATCTGAAAAGCTTTTTAAAAGAGAAAATTTATTAAAAATCCAATTCCCCCCCCCCCCCTCTTTGTTTTTACACTGCCATCTTTATTTAACAATTGGCCTCAGAGCTGGTTTTTTGAAAGTTATTCAAAAACAAGATCCTTATGGCAGACAAAAATCAAACTTTTGCTGAAGGTGCATCTATTCATAGACCACCACTGCTTACAGTGTGAAAATTATCCTTTTGGAAAAAGAGGATGGAAATTTTTCTAAGGTCTAATGATCAAGGCATTTGGGATGCAATTGTAAATGGTCCATTTATTCCTATGGTTGTTGTTGAAGAAGTGCAGGTACCCAAAAAGAGAGCAAATTGGAGCAAAGATGAATACAACCAGAATCAATGCGACATAAGGGCGTGTAACATGATAGCATCTACTTTAACCATTGATGAGTTTTACAGGTTGTCGGATTGCACTACTGCGAAGGAGATGTGGGACACTTTAGAAGTCACACATGAAGGAACGGAAGATGTGAAAAGATCAAGGAAAAATACCTTGATTCAGGAGTACGAGATGTTCCGGATGAGCAAAGGGGAAACCATATACGACGTCCAAAAGAGATTTACTCACACTGTAAATCACCTCAAGGCGTTAGGTAAGAAATTTGATACTGAAGAGTTAAATGTGAAAATTTTGAAATCTTTGGACAAGACTTGGCAACCTAAAGTGACGGCCATCACGGAATCAAAGAACCTTGCAAATATGAACATGACAACTCTCTTCGGGAAGCTTAGAGAACATGAAATGGAGCTTGGACGTTTCAAAGGAGAAGAAGAAGACGTCAAAAGAAAAGGTGTTGCTCTTAAAGCGGAATCCCACAAAGATGAGAGTAGTGACACAGATGATGATCTTGAATGCAGTGACATCAGCTTGTTCGTCAAAAAGTACAAAAAGTTTATCAAGAACAAGAACAAAGGAAATTTCAAGAAAGGTAAGAAAACCGAAAACCTAAATTCTCTTGATAACTTTAAATGCTATGGTTGTGGAAAAGGGGACACTTGAAGTCGGATTGCCCCAACATCAAGAAGGATGAAGAAAAGGCAAAGAAATACAAGAAGCCTTTTGATAAGAAGAAAAAGAAGGCATACATCGCGTGGGAAGATAATGACGTGAGTTCTTCTAGTGCAAGCGAGTCAGAAGAAGAAGCCAATATTTGTCTTATGGCGGATGATGATGATGATGCCGAATCCACATGTAGCAAGGTAAGTGATTCTGGCCTTCCAGATAATTATGATGAGTTGCTTGAAGAGTTTTTGGATTTATGTGAAAAATCGGAAAAACTAACCTTCTTTCATAATAAATTAAAAAATGACTACAAAAGTCTTGAAAAGAAAATTTCTGATTTGGAAGAAGAGAAAAAGGTTTTAAAAGAGGATTTGGAAAAAGCGAAAATTCCTTGCAAATGCAAAACCAAAATTCCTATTTGTGAAAATTGTAGTGTTCTTGCAAACAAGGTTTCTTATCTTGAAACATCTCTTTCAAACATTACGATGGGTAATAATAATTTAAATAATGTTTTGAAAGACAACAAAGGTTTATACTGAAAAGCGTGACTTGGTTACAATTTCAAAAATAATAATAAATCAAACAAAATCGTTTTTGTTCAAGGAGAATCATCAAATACGAAAAAGATTTTCGAAGTTCCTCATTTCAAAAATAAAACAAATGAGCCTAAAAAGAAGTTTTATAAAAATGCATATATACCAAGAAAAACAAATGTTCCTACATGTTTTTATTGTATGCATAAAGGTCATTCTGTTAATAGATGCAATATTAAACGTTTTAGTGTTCCTAATGGGAAATACAAATGGGTTCCCAAAGGAAAATCTGTTTCTAACCCATGAGGACCCTAATAAGTGACTTTAGGGGACCTAAATATTTTGTTTATGATGCCGGTTGGTCCCAAGTCCAAAAAGTCACTATGGTATCTTGATAGTGGTTGTTCAAGGCACATGACGGGTGATAAAAGCAAATTCAAAAGCTTCAAAAAGAAAGAACAAGGTTTTGTAACCTATGGTGACAACAACAAGGGAAAAATCATTGGTAGTGGAATGATTGGAGAATCCCTAAAGATTCATGATGTTCTTCTTGTTGATGGATTGAAGCACAATTTGCTAAGCATTAGTCAACTTTGTGATAAAGGCTTAAAGGTAACGTTTGATAGTGATCTTTGCAAAATTCATCACAAGGACTCAAATGAAATCGCCCTCATTGGTAAGAGACACAATAACATTTATTTGATTGACATTGATTGTGCCTCTACATCTAATAATTTATCTTGTTTAGTTGTGAAAGAAGAGGATCCATGTTTATGGCATAGAAGAGCTGCTCACATTCATATGCCTCATCTAAGTAAACTCATATCTAAAGAGTTGGTAATTGGTTTGCCAAAACTGGTTTTTGAAAAGAACAAACTATGTGCAGCTTGTCAAAAAGGGAAGCAAACGAAAAATTCTTTTAAATCTAAAAATGTTGTTTCCACTTCAAAACCTTTAGAATTACTGCACATGGATTTATTTAGCCCCTCTAGAACAAAAAGTTTTGGTGGCAATTATTATGCTCTTGTGATTGTTGATGATTACTCTAGATTTACTTGGACTCTCTTTCTTTCATCTAAAAGTGACGCTTTCAAAGAATTTAGAAAATTTGCCAAGGTTATTCAAAATGAAAAAGATTTGAAAATCAAGGTTTTACGAAGTGATCATGGCAGTGAATTTCAAAATATTTCTTTTGAAAATTTTTGTGAAGAAAATGGAATTTCTCATAATTTTTCAGCACCAAGAACACCTCAACAAAATGGTGTGGTTGAAAGGAAAAATAGATCTTTGGAAGAACTTGCAAGAACTATGTTGAATGAAAATAATTTACCTAAATATTTTTGGGTCGATGTCGTAAGCACCGCATGTTATGTTTTAAATAGAGTTTTAATAAGACCTATTTTGAAATTAACTCCTTATGAGCTTTTTAAAGGAAGAAAACCAAATATTTCTCATTTCAGAATTTTTGGATGCAAATGTTTTGTTTTGAATAATGGAAAAGATAGCCTTGGGAGATTTGATGCTAAATCCGATGAAGCTACATTTTTAGGTTATTCGTTGCATAGTAAAGCATATAGAGTTTTTAATAAAAGGACTTTAACTGTTGAAGAATCTATACATGTTGTCTTTGATGAATATCTAGACCTTGAGGAAACCCCTCTTGAGTAAAAAAGATTCTTTGTAGATGATGAAGGAGTACATCAAGAAGAAACTCCTCTAGAAGAAACTGTTGAAGAAATCAAATTGGATGAGAATCCTCCTCATGATGAAAGTCTACCAAAAGAATGGAGACCACCTAGAAACGTGTCTTTGGACAATGTCATTGGAGACATCTCAACAGGTGTAAGAACAAGGAGGAACATGAATAATTTCTGCATGAATGTTGCTTTTGTTTCACAGGTTGAACCAAAGAATGTAGAAGAAGCGTTGACGGATGAACATTGGTGTATACAAATGCAAGAAGAACTAAATCAGTTTGAAAGAAATCAGGTATGGGATTTAATTCCTAGGACTAACAATATGCAGGTTATAGGTACAAGATGGGTTTTTAGGAATAAGCTTGATGAAGATGGAAATATCTCCAAGAACAAAGCAAGGATGGTTGCAAAAGGATATAGACAAGAAGAAGGCATAGATTATGATGAAACCTATGCTCCAGTAGCAAGACTTGAAGCTATCCGCTTGTTGCTAGCATATGCCTCCATTATGGGATTCAAATTATTTCAAATGGATGTAAAAAGTGCTTTTCTAAACGGATACATCAAGGAAGAAGTCTATGTAGAACAACCTCCAGGCTTTGAAGATTTCAAAAATCCTAATCATGTCTACAAGTTGAAGAAAGCCTTGTATGGACTCAGACAAGCCCCAAGATTTTGGTATGAAAGGTTAAGTAATTTCTTACTTGAAAATAATTTTAGAAGAGGTAAAGTTGATTCCACTCTTTTTATTAAGAAATCAAAGAAACATATTCTTATTGTTCAAGTTTATGTTGATGATATCATTTTTGGATCAACTAATGATGATCTTTGCCAAGAGTTTTCTAGAAATATGCAGGGAGAATTTGAAATGTCCATGATGGGAGAATTAAATTTCTTTCTTGGTTTGCAAATCAAACAATTGAAGAAAGGCATATTTATATGTCAAACAAAGTATTGCAACGAAATCTTGAAGAAATTTGAGATGGAAAGTTCCAAGGAAGCCGCAACTCCCATGGCCACATCTTGCTATCTAGACCAAGATTTAAATGGTAAGGCGGTAGATCAAACACGGTATCGAGGTATGATCGGATCATTACTTTATCTTACTGCTAGTAGACCTGATATAATGCAAAGTGTGTGTGCTTGTGCTAGGTTTCAATCCAACCCTAGAGAGTCACACCTAAAAGCCGTTAAGAGAATCCTTAAGTACCTTAGAGGAACAAAATCCTTTGGTTTATGGTACCCTTTAGGAGCCTCACCTAGTATTATAGGTTTTTCAGACTCAGATTATGGTGGCTATAGAATTGATAGGAAGAGTACTAGTGGTACATGTCATCTTTTAGGATGTTCTTTAGTTTCATGGCATTTTAAGAAACAGGCTAGTGTTGCTCTTTCAACCACGGAGGCTGAGTATATAGCAACAGGGAGTTGTTGTGCTCAAATACTGTGGATGAAGCAGCAATTAGAAGACTTTGATATCTTTTTAGATCATATCCCTCTTAAGTGTGATAACACTAGTGCCATTAACCTAACTAGGAACCCTATCATGCATTCTAAGACCAAGCATATAGAAATTAGACATCATTTCATTAGAGATCATATAGCTAAAGGTGATTGCATCATAGAATATATAGATACCAAACATCAACTAGCTGATATCTTCACCAAACCTTTGCCTAGAGATAGATTTTATGAGCTTAGAAGAGATCTAGGAATTGTTTGTGATAAATCTGTTGTTTGAATGATGTTTGTTGTTGATTTTGATGTTAATTCAGCGTTTTATGAAAATTTACGTATTTAATCGATTAGGTTTCGGGTGTTAATCGATTAAACGCGCTGTTTGTGAAAATGTTTTATAACATAATCGATTAAAGCACTGGGGAGCAATTTAATCGATTAAGGAATGCACATAATCGATTAAATTTCTGGGTTTTCGTTTTCTGGAAAATTTTGAAGGCAAATAATCGATTAAATGAAGAACATAATCGATTAAATGCACCGTTCTGTGTTTTTCTGTAACTCTGATTTTCGAATGTTGGCCATGTTTTCACGAGTTTTGTTTTATTACAACGGCTATATTCGTTCCCAACGGATATATTTTCATTAAGTCAAAGTTTTATGACCGGATTTCCTTCCTATAAATAGCTAGATTGAGAATTCAAAGTGCCTGACTCACTCTCTCTCACTCTTGCTGTTTTCTGCTGATATCTTCTGTTCTTGTGCGAATTAATTCTCTGTGCTTTCTCTGTTACTATATTATTTCGTTGTGCAATTTCTCTTGTCTTTTATATCATCACAATGGCTGATCAAAGAAGAAGGAAGATGCCATCAAGGAGAAGAGGCAAGGAGCCAATGTCTTCTCAACATCAAGAAAGGAGACCTCCAACTCTTGCTGGTTGGATCTCTGATGAAGATATGCAAATTGGGTTTGTTAACAAGTGGAAGGACAGGAAAATTCTTACCCCAAAATATCTATCTTGTGAATTTTTCAGATCTCACGGGTTTACTTTTCAGGAATTTTTAGTAGCAAGTGGGTTGCAGCAATTTGTGGAGATGGAAGGGGCATTCTATCCAGACTTGGTTAGAGTGTTTTACATGAACTTAACCTCAAGGACAACTAGTCCAAGCACTAAAGTGAAGGGTGTAAGGATCTACTTTGATGAAGATTTGTGGAATAATGTAGCTGGTCTCACAACTCAAGGCATCAACATCACATATGGCTTTGAGGACTTCAATAAGTTGGTAGAATTCAGAAAATTCTGCAAGGATCCGAATTTACAAGTTGAGAACTTGTACAAAGTTGGTAATGTGAAACTCAATGAGCGTATGTTGCATTATGTTATTGTTTGGGTTTTAGTTGCTAGAGGCACTAATCATGCCCAACTTACTAAGGAAGACATTCTCCTAATGTATGGATTGCTTAATAATGTTAGCATAGATTGGCCCTCAATTATTCTTGATAATATGTTTAAAGCCACTAGGCTTTCCTCTTTTGCACTACCCTATGCTGTGTTTATTTCCAAGATTTTAGAATACAAGGGAGTAGATCTTGAAGGGGAGAACAAGCAGATTTTGCTAAGCAATAGCAAAATTGGGAAGAATGTTCTAAGGCATATGGGCCTCATAGAACAAGGCAACAGGTTTAGGCAAAGAGAAGATGAAGCTGCTACAATGGAGGAGGATGATGAAGAACCACCACCTCAACCTCAACCTCAACCAGGGTCAATGGAGGATCATATTCTTTCAAGAATGGATACAATGATGAATCTTCACACAACTCAATATGAAGATCTTTGTCACAGACTTTCAAAACTCAATAGAAGAGTGTATAGAGTTGAGAGAAAGATGGAAATTGAAGAAATATCTCCTGAAGAAGATAATACAACATCCTCAAGAGGCAAACAGCCAGCAAATGATGAGGAAGATGAAGAAGATAGTGAAGAAACAGAATAAGCTACAAGTTCACCTTTTCCTTAGCTTGTTTCTTAATTATTTTCAGCTGCTGTATTTGTTTTTTTTTCTCTCTATAATTTCTATGTAATTAATTTGCTTCTGCTGTAATTATCTCTGAAAATGTAATCTTTTTGAAAATGATAAAAATAAAGGGGGAGAAAAATATTTGTTTTGATGTTGAAAATCTGTCTAGTTATTATAGCTTTTAAAAAAATTAATTTCAGGGGGAGCTTTAGGAAATATTTCAAATAAGTGCCTTATATAGCTTAAACATTAAAGAGCAAAGTTTAAGGGGGAGCTTTTAGAAATAATTTCCAATCATTAATTTCCTTGAAATCTCTTTTTCAAAATTCAGATTGAAACTTAAATGCTATGTGACTGCCTATTTTATTTCCTTTGTGGACTAATTTTTATGATGGAGATATCCATACATTATTTTCAAGATTTTCAGGATATCAATCACAAGTCTCTATGTTTCTTTTTATCATCATCAAAAAGGGGGAGATTGTTGGCTTTTTGCAAGACCAGAGTTTTATGAAGACCTAAAGTTTTGATGATGAAGTTTTAGAAAGTTTCAATCAACATTAAAGACTTGTGCCATCTCACAAAGGAAGGATGCTTGATAGAAAAAGAAAGGCATAAAGAGCATTCAAAGCTTTCAAGAGAGAAGATTGATGAAGATTTTCTCAAAGAGTCGAAGGATCAAGAGTAGAAGGTTCTGCTTTGGGTGATGGATAAAAAGAGTAAGTCATAAATCCCATTCAAGACCTTCCCAAACAAGAGAGCAAGGTGTTTTCTCGCAAAAATGTTTTTCTACGCTTTTAATCGATTACCATACGTAGATAATCGATTATTTAACTTAAAATTTGAATAAAAAATGTTTAATGAACTAAATAATCGATTAAGTGTTTTTTATAATCGATTATATTGATTTCTTGTTAACATAATCGATTATGGCCTTAATCTAATCGATTATATCAGACGAAATTTGTTTTCCAGTTTTTAAACATGATATAATCGATTAAATGAGTCGTTTTTGCGAAATCAATTCTAAATCAACCTAAGAATGGAAACTTTGGAGCATTTTCGAATTATAAAATGAAAGAGAATGTCTTAGGTTACACACATCTGATTAAACATGAAATATTCAAAGTGTTTCTACGCCTTAGCTTTTTCAAAGCCGCTTTCCTCGCTTCTCTTCAGTTTGATCAAGTCTTTGGAAGTGGTGATCATTGTGCTTAAGCTTTCTATCCAGCACGTATCAGGTGTATTCTTTTACTATTTTCTTTAAACGGGAAAATTCATCCCTTGGATTGGTTCTAAGGGAGGTGTTTCATCTCTTGTATGTCAAGAGAGGTGGGTTTCATCCTCAGTGTGTCTGGGGAGGTGTTTCATCCTTAGTGTGTCTGAGGAGGTGTTTCTTTATCTTTATTTTGTTATTGCATGAATTGGTGTTTGTAATTTCAATTTAAAGATAGTAGGAAAATCATCACGCATTTGTGGTGGTTGGGAACTGGACGTAGGATTGGCTTAATCCGAACCAGTATAAATCTCTGTGTTCTTTCTCTTTCTCTATATCTTTTAATTGTGGATCATTATAACAATTTCTAATTCAATTCGCCTTAATCAAAGGATAAGAAAAATCCACATCCTAGTTTTGAAAGAATTTCAAAATCTGAAAAGTTTTTTAAAAGAGAAAAATTTATTAAAAATCCAATTCACCCCCCCCTCTTGGTTTTTACACTGCCGTCTTTATTTAACACAAATATATGTCTATTTGCTATGGTTCCAACGTAAATTTATGTTTGTTAAAAAAACAGACGTAAATTTATCTCTATGAAAATGACGTTGGAGGAGTGCCTGATGTAAAAAGGCCTAAACAAAAGACGTAAAAGTGCTTTGCTACACTACTGATAATTACAATAACAACATGTAATATAAGTATGAATGATATATAATATTACATGTCATTTCAATAACGTTGTTATAATTTAACAAAAGAAATTACATTAATTCATTTCAATAGCATTAGGTTTACGTATAGTCACAACAGCTGGTGCATGTGCCCTTAGAAACCAAAGCGGGCCAAGTTCAATATCAATTTTTTTATTTGATGGCTCAATGAGTGCATTTTCTGAGCCAAGAGCTTGTCCCAGCAGGATAATCCTCTCAGTGAAAGCATTTGATAACGCCTATTGCTACCAAAAGTAGGTGCCAAGTCTATAGAAGTAAGTTTCCCATTCGAGAAAATAAAACGTCTATGGATATAAGCCCTTTGTAGAAAATTAAAGTTGTTGCTATCATCAATGTAGAGTTCACCTTCAGCTGCTTGGGAACTATTTAGACCTATATCCTATCAACAAAAAATTCGTAAGAATTACCATGAAGTAAATTAGTTGTCTACTCTCCATTATTGTATAATACAAACAGCCACATAGCATTTCCCAAATCATTATCTCAACCTCATGTCTGCCATTTTTTGGTTGGAATGCAAACAAATAAGCAATCAAGTTACTGAAATAGTCAGTGGAGAAATGAAAAAATTTTAGTTTTCATCAATTATCTATTTTTTTATCAATTTTCACTTATTATTTTAGATCAGTTCTATTTCAAAGATTCCTTCAAAGTATTTCAAAACATATTTCAACATTAAATCTTTTTACATTTATTTCTCCAGTTCAATATGTAAGGGTAACTTATGCCTTTTCGTTTTTCATGTGTATTGAAACTGATATAGCCCTGCATATATAAAAAGAAAGTTTTGAAAAGAACAGTAAACTTATTTTTAATTATCATTACTCCTCTATAAAATTTAATGCTGAAGAATTAATTAGAAAAAAAATGCCTAAAATAGGTATCCATTAAAAAAAGTCAAATTTAATTTGGTTGGAATTTTTTCAAAATATATAACTTTCTTTTAACTCACTAATCAAGCACAAATGCATAAAGTTTTAGTTAAAAATATCAAAATTCTATTTTTAATTACTTCAAGAAACCCAAATAAGGAAAAAGTATATATTCTTAAAATTCAAATTAAACAATACCATTAATCATAAAAGACTATAGTAAAATAGAACATATTATAGTAAAATGAAACAATAAAGACTCTACATTTAAAGCTTGACTGACAAATCAAAATTGTGAGATGCTTCACAATGTGAAACAATAAAGACTACATTTAAAGCTTGAGTGACAAATTAATATTGCAAGATGCTCCACATTTAAAGCTTGAGTGACAAATCAAGATTGCAAGATGTTCCACCGGAAGTTTCTTTTTGAATGGAATGATGAACAATATCTCTTGATCCAAGTGTTGACATGTATCTTGGTTGGCTTGATGAAGTGTCAACAACATTTGGAAAAAGAGACAATGTTTCAATATTGGTTTTATCATTGTCATCATATGTCTTCAATCTAAGAGTTGTATCACTCTTTATAATTGGATAATCATTTTTCATATTTTCAAACCCATCAAATATTGATCTCTCATGATCTCTTTTCATTATTAAAGATTCATATCTTGAAGTCTAAGGAAACTTGTGAATCATGGAGTTCTTTTGGACCCCAAGTGCCCTCGTAAAGGACACTCCATAAAAAGAATGAGAATTATAAAAACTTGAATAATAAGGGTAATTAGGAAAGTGTCCTAACCCTTTAATATCAAAATCCTCATGATGTTTTGCGAAAGCACGTTCTAGTTTGTGTGCATTTTGATGTCCTCCCAAAGCTTGTGAAGTATAAAACTCTTTGTTACAATAGTTGGAAGAAAAAATCTTTGCTTTTTCTAACTTTGCATTCTTCTTATCTACACCTTTTGAATAAAAAATAGATGAATCAATCACTTCATTACCTGAAGGTTTTTTAATAGCGTCCTCAACCTTTGACACTTCATAAAATAAACCAATACCATGCTAGCTAAATTTGAACCTTGATCTTGATAAGATTTAAGAGTCTTTTTTTTACTATACTTCATTATAATGGATTGTAATGAGAGAAAATCAAGGTAGTAACACTAGTGAAATAACCTTGAAATTGAGAACGAATTATATCAAAGAATGGTATAAGTAAGGTTATTTATATCAAATGAGTGTTATCATATCTACATTAATAAATAAGAAGAAAATATTGCATTGTCTTATTATTTTCAATTAGTATAATCTAAAATATAGAAAATGCAAAGTAATATATTTAACTACTTCAATCACAAAAATTTTCATATTCAACCGCAAAATTAAAAATAATATAGTCAATTACTTAAATCACCAAAATTTCAATATTAATGATAAGGAAAAAGTGATTATTTTTATGTTTATTGTAATTACATTAATTGTGCAAGATAAATCAATATATTTAAAATTTGTTCTATTACTATATACTTATTTGTTGATAAATTTGATTTGATGATGTTGCTGAAACAATTGATGACTTAATGGTGTTTCTGCAATTTTGATTTGATGTCAGATAATCTTTAATTAGTTAGCTAATTCTGATATATTAGTCTGCTATTTTCATTAATATAGGAAATATGCCAGGAATGTGTTTTAATGAATTCAGCTAACTATTTTGTTGTTTAGCTAACTATTTTGTTCCAGATTCTTCCAATAGGACAGAACATAATATCAGCCTATTGGAGTTTGTCTCATTCTCTATAAATACAAGTCTCATGGGAGATTCAACGCACGAGAGAGAACAGAGAAGAGAGAATTACGAAAAAGCTATTACATTCTCACAAATCCATTGAAGAATTCAGTTTTAGAAAGAATCAAGAAAAGGGTCTTCATTAGTGTATTCTGAATTTTATTGTTTCCTGGTTTGGGATAGTTTTGTGAAATTACAAAACCTGTATTTTTGTGATTGGGGAGATCACTGTAGACTTGGTGTGAGTCTAGTTTAGATTGAATTCTATAGTGTTTAGAATTTCATCTTTTTGGTTTTGTTAGTCTTTAGAAGAGGGGTTCTTGTGAAGACTTGTTCATTTAGTGCATTGTGATCTGTTAGTGTTACAGATTGAAACTGGATGTAGCTCTTGAAAAAGAGTGAACCAGTATAAATTCTTGTGCATTCTTTCTCTTCTTTAATCTTCTTTAATAAGTTTCTGATATAACTAATCGACTATTTTCTGTAATAAGTAAACTAATATATTCTTGACAGCAAAAAGAAAATCTAATACTTGACAGAATTCGAAGAAAATACTATATCAATTTATCCCCCTTCTTGATATATCTCTGAATCTAACAATTGGTTGGAGCGAACTACCTCTTATGGAAAGCAAGGATGAAGATTTTCTTTGAATCTGTAGACAGAGGCGTTTGGGATGTTGTAATCAATGGTCCATACATTCCAAAATTAAAAGTTGAAGATGGAATAATATCTGAAAAACCTTGGGAGACATGGACTGATGCAGAAAACAAGAGAGCCCAATTCGACTGTAAGGCCAAAAACATCTTAACTTCTGCTTTAAATCTTGATGAATTTTTTAGGATATCTCAGTGTGCTATTGCAACGGAAATGTGGGACATCTTGCTGCAAGTAACCCATGAAGGCACATTTGAAGTGAAAAGAGCAAGAAAACACACTCTCATTCAAGAATACGAAATGTTCAGAATGCAGCCTGGAGAAAGCATCCAAGATGTTCAAAAATGTTTCACTCACATTGTAAATCATTTACGAGGTTGGGAAAAAAGTTTGATGATGAAGAACTGAATATCAAGATCCTAAAGTGCCTAAACAGGAGTTGGCAGCCAAAGGTTACTGCCATTCTTGAAACACAAGATTTATCTGTCATGAACATAGCAACATTATTAGGCAAATTGAGAGAACATGAACTGGAATTGAATAGACTTGATCAGCTGGAAAGTTCTGACAAGAAGAATAAGAGCCTTGCCTTGAAAGCCAAAGAATGCTTGAACAATGATGGAGAGGAAAACGAAAATGACAGTACAGAATTCGTCATGCTTGTAAAGAAGTTTGGAAAATTTCTAAAGAAAAGAAACAGTTCAAGAGACAAATTTCAAGATCATCAAAAAAGGCACACAAGAAAATCTAATTTCAATTCTTCTAATTTTCTTATTTCAATTGTGGGCAGCTAGGACATGTGAAGATGGATTGTCCTCTCATTAATCAAAGAAAAGAAAGATGCCCTGAAAGAAAAGTGTTGATGATTTGAGATTTGATGATGTTTTAAAAAGCTTTGATGATGTTATAATAGTGTGCTGGGTTTGTGATTAATGGTTCTTAATTGATTTAGCATTTCTAAGATGTTAGATTATCTGTATATAGCTAGCTAATTGAAATATGATAATCTGTTGATTTTGTTTTTCATCAATTAGTCTGCTAATCCTGTTCCTTTAGTCGACTATTTTCATTAATATACCAGGAATACAGGTTTAATGAAAATAGCTAACTGGTTTGCTGCTTCAGTCGACTATTTTGTTCCAGACCCCTCTTTATGCAGATAAAGTGCAGAACACGGGTTTTAAAGACTTAAAGAAAGGATGACCCAAAGCATTTCCTTTTGCCTATAAATACAATTCTCAAGGACATATCAAGGCGCGAAAGAATTCAGGAGAAAACTCTCAAGTGCTGCATACATTCAGAAGCAAAAAGATTCTGCAGAGTTTTTCATTTTTACTGTGCTTACTGTTCAAGAAGAATTTCTTTCTTTCACTGTATCTTGTATTCTTTGATCTCTGGGGTAGATATTCGTAGGTGGGTTTTAGAACCCTGTTGTGTGTGATCGGGGTGATCACAGTGGCTCAATGTGAGTCAGTGGGTGTTTAGAACTGTTCTATAGTGTTTAGAATAGATTCTTTGATTTTCTTGTAGTGTTCAAGAAAGGTTTGTTGTAAAGAATACATTGTTAAGAGTGATTAGGATCTGTGGAGTTGCAGATCACCAACTGGATGTAGTTCTTGCACAAAGAACGAACCAGTATAAATCTTGGTGTTATCTTTTCTCTTTCCTCATCATCAGTTATATTCTACAGTAAGAACTAACCTACTATTTTGCATCAATCAGTCGGCTAATTCTCAGAAAACTGCACCAGTAAATTTTCTGATACGAAAAAGTTTTCAATAAAGCATTATATCAATTCAACCCCCCCTTCTTGATATAATTCCGCATCTAACAATTGGTATCAAGAGCAGGTTCTTGTAAGGTACTCAAGAAAGATTCAAGATGGGTGACAAGCTTCCCTTTGCTGAAGGAGCATCTACCAACATACCTCCACTCTTTGTAGGAGCGAATTACCCCTTCTGGAAAGCCAGAATGAAGATCTTCTTCGAGTCTGTTGATAGATGCGTGTGGGATGCAATGATTAATGGTCCTTTCACTCCAACTATGAAGGCTGAAAATGGAGAACTGATTGAAAAGCCATGGGATCAGTGGACTGATGCAGAAAATAAAAAGGCCTAGTTTGACAGTAAGGCTAAGAATATATTAACATCTGCTCTTAATCTTGATGAATTTTTCAAGGTTTCTCAATGCACAACATCTAAAGAAATGTGGGACATTCTTCAAGTCACACACGAAGGTACAACAGAAGTGAAAAGAGCAAGAAAGCACACCCTCATACAAGAGTATGAGATGTTTCGAATGCAGCCTGGAGAGACCATTCAAGACGTGCAGAAGCGTTTCACACACATAGTAAATCATCTGCTGGGTTTAGGAAAGAAGTTTGATGATGAAGAGCTCAATATAAAGGTTCTTAAATGCTTAAGTAGGAGTTGGCAGCCGAAAGTTAGAGCCATCCTTGAAACAAAGGATTTGACTACCATGAGCACTACAACCTTGTTTGGAAAACTCAGAGAACACGAGCTGGAGCTGAGTAGGCTTGATCAACTTGAACATTCAGATAAACAGAACAAGAGTCTTGCACTAAAAGCCAAGGAGTGCATAAAGAGTGATGAAGAAAAAGAAGATGAAAATACAGAATTTGCTATGCTGGTTAAGAGGTTTGGAAAGTTCCTTAAGAGGAAGAATAACTCAAAGGACAGGTTTCAGGAAAACCAGAGAAGGTACACCAGAAAACCTGATTTTAATTCCTCTAACTTCTCTTGCTTTAATTGTGGGCAGCCAGGACATGTCAAGGTAGATTGTCCTCTTTTGAATCAAAGAAAAGATAGAAGCCCATAAAAGAATGAAAGAAGAGATAAAGACAAACGAAATCAACACTTCAAGACAGGCAAGAAAGCTTATATGGCCTGGGATGACAGTGATTCCAGCAAAACATCAAATTCAGATTCTGAATCTAAAAACCAAGCCAATCTGTGCCTTGTTGCTAATGAAGAGACATCTAGCCAAGTAAGTTCGTGTGATTCTGATATGAGTGAGAATTATGACACCTTGTTTGATGCATTCAGAGAATTACATGATGAAGCAAAGAAACTGGACTATCAGAATAATCGGCTAAAAGGTCTAAATAACTGGCTTGAAAATAAGTTACAGGAACTGGAAAATCAGAATAGTAGACTGAAAGATGTAAACATTCAACTAAAAGACAATGTGCTGCAACTGAAAAACCAGATCGAGTCTGATAAATCTGAGAATGATAAAATTGAATTTGCAAAATGTGAAAACTTCATTAATCTCCAAAATAAAGTTGGTTACCTGATTAAAACTTTGGAAAAGTTTCAAATTGGTCATAATACACTTAATCAACTTCTACATTCTCAAATTCGATTTTCAAATGGAAATGGTCTTGGTTATAGAAAACGTTATCATGCTGCTAAGAACAAATCTTATCCTAGTAACAAATTTAAAACATGTTCTTATTGCTTGAAACATGGTCATATATCTAGATTTTGCTACGTCAAGAATTTTGGGATTTCAAGAGGTGAATTCTATTGGAAACCCAAATCATATGCTGCTCCTAACTTCAAAGGACCCAACCTGTTTTGGGGACCTAAATTTGTAAATTAACTTTGTTTTGCAGATCTGTCATAGAGCAAAGAAAGCTTCATGGTGTCTAGATAGTGGTTGCTCTAAACACATGACAGGTGATAAATCAAAGTTGATGAACTTCAAGGCATTTGAAGCTGGTTCAGTTACTTTTGGAGACAATAGCAAAGGCAAAATCAAAGGATCTGGAGACATTGGAGACTTTTCTTCTTCACAGATTAAGGATGTACTTTTTGTTGAAGGACTAAAACACAATCTGCTAAGCATAAGTCAGCTATGTGACAAAGGTATGAAAGTCACTTTTGATGAAGAATTTTGTGTCATATACAACTGTAAAACTGCAGATATTGTGCACATTGGGAGAAGGATAAACAATGTCTACATGATGGATATTAACCCCTCAAATCTCAAGAACATCTGCTTGTTAACCAAAGAAGATGAAAGTTGGCTGTGGCATAGAAGGTGTGAACACATCAACATGCAATTGTTAAACAAGATCAGCTGCAAAAGTCTTGTAAGAGGGCTTCCAAATGTGAAATTTGTGAAGGACAAAGTATGTGCGGTTTGCCAAAAAGGAAAGCAGTCCAAAAGCACATTTGAGTCAAAGAATATCATTTCAACAAGGAGACCACTTGAACTTTTGCATCTTGATTTGTTTGGTCCAGCAAGAACTGTAAGTATTGGAAACAACTCATATGTTCTTGTTATTGTTGATGATTTGTCAAGGTATACTTGGACACTTTTTCTTTCTTCAAAAGATGAAACTTTCCATGCTTTCAAAAGATTTGCTAAGATCATTTCAAACGAAAAAGATCTTAAAATTGTTTCATTAAGAAGTGATCATGGAACTGAGTTTCAAAACATGCATTTTGAAAAGTTTTGTTCTAAATATGGCATTTCTCACAACTTTTCTGCACATAGAACTCCACAGCGAAATGGAGTTGTTGAAAGAAAGAACAGGACTCTCCAAGAATGTGCAAGGACAATGTTGAGTGAATCAAAGCTTCCAAAATACTTTTGGGCAGATACAGTCTCTACAGCTTGTTATGTACTTAATAGAGTTTTGCTTAGACCAATACTAGATAAAACACCATATGAGCTTTTGAATGATAAAATTCCTAGTATTGCATATTTCAAAGTCTTTGGCTGCAGGTGCTTCATACTCAACAATGGAAAAGCATCATTAGAAAAATTTGATGAAAAAGCTGATGACGGTATTTTCCTAGGTTATTCCATGAATAGCAAAGCTTATCGTGTTTTCAACAAAAAGAACCTAACTGTGGAAGAATCCATTCATATTTTATTTGATGAATACTTATGCCAAAAAGAGAGAAAAGGTAATTCCCTTGCAGGTTCTGATGATGAGAAATCTGAGAAGTTTGAAAAGAATGAAGATTTTGCAGAAAAATCTGCTGAAACTGACAGACAGGATGAACCAGTCGACTATAACTCTGGATCAGTCGACTACTCTGCAGCAGACAATGCCTTATCCAAATCCTGGAGGACTCAAAAAGGATTGTCTCTGGATAACATCATTGGGAATGTTGAAAAGGGAGTAACAACTCGAAACTCTCTACATGAATTTTGTAATCACATGGCATTTGTTTCACAAATAGAACCAAAAAATATTCATGATGCATTGCTTGATCATAATTGGATAACTGCTATGAATGAAGAGTTGAATCAGTTTGTTAGGAATAATGTTTGGCATCTAGTACCTAGGAACAATGAAATGAATGTGATAGGATCAAAGTGGGTTTTCAAAAATAAACTTGATGAAAATGGTGTAATAACTAGAAACAAAGCTAGACTTGTAGCTAAAGGGTATAATCAGGAAGAAGGCATTGATTATGATGAGACTTATGCACCAGTTGCTAGATTAGAAGCCATTAGGTTGTTGCTTGCATTTGCATGTCTTAAAAGCTTCAAACTCTATCAAATGGATGTTAAAAGTGCTTTTCTAAATGGCTTTATAAATGACGATGTGTATGTTGAACAACCACCTGGTTTTGTTGATTCTAAGTTTCCAAATCAGGTTTACAAACTCAAAAAGGCATTGTATGGTCTTAAACAGGCACCTAGGCAGTGGTATGAAAGACTTACAACTTTCCTCATATCACAAGGTTTTAAAAGAGGATTTTTTGATAAAACTCTTTTCACTAAGAAAGTTGTTAATGATCTCATACTTGTGAAAATTTATTTTGATGACATTATCTTTGGATCATCTAATCCCTCTCTTTGCCAAAGTTTGCTGAATCAATGCAGGGTGAATTTGAGATGTCAATGATGGGAGAATTAAATTTCTTCCTAGGCTTGCAAGTCAAACAGATGCAAAATGGAACCTTCATTAATCAATCTAATTACTGCAATGAATTGCTGAAGAAGTTCAACAAGGAAAGCTGCAAAGAAGCCAATACACCAATGTCCTCAACTTGTTATCCTGATATAGATGAATCTGGAAAATCAGTTGATGCAACTATGTATAGAGGTTTGATTGGTTCTCTACTATACATCACTGCTAGCAGACCTGACATCATGTTTGCTGTATGTCTATGTGCAAGATTTCAAGCTAATCCAAAGGAATCACATCTCATAGCTGCAAAACGAATTTTGAAGTATCTCAAAGGAACTGTGAATGTTGGGCTGTGGTATTCAACTGGGAATGAGTTAAATTTGGTTGGATATACTGATTCTGATTTTGCAGGTTGCAAATTAGATGGGAAAAGCACAAGTGGAACATGTCACTTGTTTGGAAACTGCTTAATTTCGTGGACAAGCAAGAAACAAGCATGTGTTGCACTTTCAACAGCAGAAGCTGAATATATAGCTGCTGGTAGCTGCACTGCACAGATTTTGTGGTTAAAACAACAGCTAAGTGATTTTAATTTGCATCTTTCTGATATTCCAATCTTATGTGATAACACCAGTGCAATCAATCTAACTAAGAATCCTATACAACACTTTAGAACTAAGCACATTGGAATAAGGCACCATTTTATAAGAGATCATATAGAAAAGAAAGATTGTAGGATTGAATTCATCTCTACTAATGATCAGTTAGCTGATATATTCACTAAACCTTTTGGTCGTGATAGGTTTTTCAAACTCAGAAATGAATTGGGTATCCTAAATTTTAATCATCTTTCTTAAAATTTCTTCTGCTGAGTTGATTAGTTTGTTAATTCTATGAAATAGTTGGCTTATTTCATTTAACTGACAGTAATATTTTACTGATCAGATTTCAGTGTGTTAATTCTGTGTAACAGTCGACTTATTTCACTTAACTAACAATAGTGCTTTACTGTTACAGAAAATAGCTTGCTTATTCTCAGGAAATAACAAACGTATTTCATTAATTGTACCTGCAGATGCTATTTTAATCAAAACAAGTCCATTAATTGCTCTAACTAACTGATTAATTTCATTAAAAAAGATTAAGATTCAATTGGATTTCAAAATATCAGTCAAATTCTCTTCAAATATGTTCAAACCTTGTCAGTAAATAACCAACTCATACATATTCCTTCTCTGTACTGTTTATAACTGAATATCTTCTGAACTGATCAATTTTTCGTGTGATCTTGCATCTATATAGCTATAATCCTTCTGGATTTCAGATTTCACTACTGTACATCTCTCTCATTGCATTTTTGTATGAAATGGTTGAACCTGTAAAACTCAAAATGCAAAGGAAGGTGATCCTTTCTCCAAAGATTCTAAAGTTCAGCTGGCTAGAGAATGAAAATCTGACATTTGTGAGGAATTCACTTCAAGTTCAGGGTCTTCAACAGTTTGTCGAGCTAGAATGTAACTTCTACATAGATCTTGTCAAATTATTTTATACTAACTTGAAGGTGGAAAACAATACACTGGTCTCTCAAATAAGAGGTAGAGAAGTGCGGATTGATAACACTCTGTGGAGAAGAGTTGTTGGGTTGAAAAATGAGGGAATTAAGATAAGTAAGGGCAACATTGGAGCATTACCCAATTTCAACAAGGAAGCCGTGTACAAAGAATGTTTGCGGAACTGTGATGAGGCTCTGATCCTCAAATATAATGTGGGAAGAATGAAGCGTGATGAGAGACTCCTAGCTTTCTTTCTTGCGTGGCAGCTTATTCCCAGGGGGAGTAATCATGCACAGCTGATGGAAGAAGATCTTGCTCTAATTCATTGTCTGAAGAATCGCATTCAGGTCAATTGGATTTATGTGATCGAAGGTCATATGTTCAAGGAAAAAAGACTGAGCGACCACAAGCTGCCATATGCCATTCTGATCTCAAAGTTTCTGGACTATTTTAGTTTTCCCACTGAAGGCGAGACCACAAGGATTGTCAACCATAAACATATGTTTGATAACTATTATCTTCGCAAGATGGGATTGACTAAGGTAAATGGTGAATGGTCTTATGAAGCTGGAGCATCATCATTTGCACCAGGCGCAACCTTCACTGCTGGAACTTTATCAGGATATCAACAGGATTATTCAGCATATCAGATGATCCCATATTCAGCACCTCCAACTTACCAGGGAGTTCCAATGTCTGAGTTTGAGCAAATGCTTATTTCAAGACTTAATGTACTAACTTCCTTGCAGCGTGACACTCATGAAACAATGGTAGCCAGGTTTACCAATGTCGACACTGAAATTGATCTGATCCAACGTCAGCTTGCAGAACTACAAGTCACTGTAGATGGTTTTGATGGCTCCAATAATCAAACCACTACTGCAATGGAAGAAAACAATGCCGATGGTGATGAAGATGATGAAGATGAGGACGATGATGAAGAGGATGAATGATCTTATTTGCTTCTATTTTTAATTTTCAGCATTATATTTCTGCTCCTAAAACATTTGGGTCTGTAATATTTGCATACACTGTTATTTTGGATTAATCTGCACTTTTGAACACTTTAGAACTTCTATATCTGCTATACCTGCTATTTGCTAATGTCAAAGGGGGAGATAATCTACCATCTCTTCTCTTTGTGTTTGTTTTGTTTTGCAGGTTGACATCATCAAATAGGGTGAGTTTGTTGATGATTTGAGATTTGATGATGTTTTAAAAATCTTTGATGATGTTTTAATAATGTGCTGGGTTTGTGATTAATTGTTCTTAATTGATTTAGCATTTCTAAGATGTTAGATTATCTGTATATAGCTAGCTAATTGAAATATGATAATCTGTTGATTTTGTTTTCCATCAATTAGTCTGCTAATCCTGTTGCTTTAGTTGACTATTTTCATTAATGTACCAGGAATACAGGTTTAATGAAAATAGCTAACTGGTTTGCTGCTTCAGTCGACTATTTTGTTCCAGACCCCTCTTTATGCAGATAAAGTGCAGAACACGGGTTTTAAAGACTTAAAGAAAGGATGACCCAAAGCATTTCCTTTTGCCTATAAATACAATTCTCAAGGACATATCAAGGCGCGAAAGAATTCAGGAGAAAACTCTCAAGTGCTGCATACATTCAGAAGCAAAAAGATTCTGCAGAGTTTTTCGTTTTTACTGTGCTTACTGTTCAAGAAGAATTTCTTTCTTTCACTATATCTTGTATTCTTTGATCTCTGGGGTAGAGATTCGTAGGTGGGTTTTAGAACCCTGTTATGTGTGATCGGGGTGATCACAATGGCTCAGTGTGAGTCAGTGGGTGTTTAGAACTGTTCTATAGTGTTTAGAATAGATTCTTTGATTTTCTTGTAGTGTTCAAGAAAGGTTTGTTGTAAAGAATACATTGTTGAGAGTGATTAGGATCTGTGGAGTTGCAGATCACCAACTGGATGTAGTTCTTGCACAAAGAATGAACCAGTATAAATCTTGGTGCTATCTTTTCTCTTCCTTCATCATCAGTTATATTCTGCAGTAAGAACTAACCTACTATTTTGCATCAATCAGTCGGCTAATTCTCAGAAAACTGCACCAGTAAATTTTTCTGATACGAAAAAGTTTTCAATAAAGCATTATATCAATTCAACCCCCCCATTCTTGATATAATTCCACATCTAACAAAAAGACAAAGTCTTTCAGAAATGAAATCCTCATTTAAAGAAAGGAAAGAAAGCCTATATGGCATGGGATGAAAGTGAATCTTGAAGGTCATCTACATCAGATTCTGAATATGAAAATCAAGCAAATCTATGTCTTGTAGCAAATGCAGAAACCTCAAGTCAGGTGAGTAACTGCGACACTGATCTCATTGAAAATTATGACACTTTATTAGATGCATTTAAAGTACTGCATGATGAAGCCAGAAAACAGGATCATCAGATTAACAGACTAAAAGGATTAAATAGTTGGCTAGAAAACAGAGTACTGGAACTGGAAAATTAGATTGAATATGAAAAATCTGAAACTGATAACAAAATCAACCCTGGTGATTGTGAAAACCGCAAGAATCTTCAAGATAAAGTTGCTTATCTGATAAAAAGCTTACGAAAGTTTCAATTGGGACAAAATACTCTTAATCAACTATTAAACTCTCAAATAGGTTATTCAAACAGAACTGGTCTTGGGTATGATAAATCTGTTAAACATTTTCCTGCTGCTAAATATAAATCTTTCTCAAATAGGAAATCAAGAAAATGTTTTTATTGTATGAAAACTGGGCATGTTTCTAAATATTGCTATATTAAAAATTTTGGTATTTGAAGAGGTGAGTATTGTTGGAAACCAAGATTATCTGCAATTCCTAACTCAAAAGGACCCAACTTGTTTTGGGGACCAATATATCTAAACTAAATTTGTTTTGCAGATATGTCAACGAGAAAAGAAAGCTTTATGGTATTTAGATAGTGGATGCTCTAAACATATGACAAGTGACAAATCAAAGCTTATCAATTTCAAGGAATATGAAGCAGGTTCTGTTACATTTGGAGATGATAGCAAGAGTAAAATAAAAGGTTCTGAAGATATTGGAAGTTGTTCATCTTCACAAATAAAAGATGTTCTATTTGTTGAAGGATTAAAACACAATCTGCTGAGTATTAGTCAACTATGTGACAAAGGTATGAAGGTCACTTTTGATGCAGAATTTTGTGTCATATATAACTGTAAATCTGCAGATATTATCCACATTGGAAGAAGATCAAACAATGTATATATTGTTGATGATTTTGGATTTGATGATGTTTGATGATGTTGCTGGAACTTTGATTATTGATTGATGATTATTCAACTTAGAAAAGATGTTAGATTATCTGTTAATAGCTTGCTAATTGTGATAAAATAGCCTGCTATTCTTGTTAATCATCAATTAGTGAACTAATTCTGCTATATTAGTCGACTATTTTCATTAATGTATCACGAATTTGGTTTTAATGAAAATAGCTAACTGTTTTGCTGTTTAGTCGACTATTTCGTTCCAGGTTTCCTTTCATGCAGAAAATAGCAGAGTGCGACTTGAAGCTCTTCTCATTGTCTATAAATACAAGTCTCAAGCAAGACTCAAGGCACGAGAGAATACTGAAAGAATTTCCAAATAACAGAGAAGAGAAAATCAAGAACAGCCTGCATAGAATTCATTGATAGCTTCAATTTTTCAAGAGAGTCTGAAATTCGAATTGTACTGTATTACTATTGATCTCTGTGTTGAGATTTCTCTGTGGGTTGCAAACTCTGTTTCTTGTGATTGGTGTGATCACATAGACTCGGTGTGAGTCTGGGTTTAAAGATCAATTTCTATAGGGTTTAGAATTGGATCTTTTAGATTCTTGTAGTCTTTAGAAAAGGATTTTCTGTAAAGACTTGATATCTTTTAGTGATTAGAGATCTGTTAGTGTTACAGATCGGTAACTGGATGTAGCTCTTGAACAAGAGTGAACCAGTATAATTCCTGGTGTTTTCTTTCTCATCCTTCATCGTCTTTAATATCTGTCTATTGAACTAATCGACTAATTATAAGAAAACAGTCAACTATTTTGCTCTGCAACTGCATCAGTAAATTTCTGAAACTTAATAATTTTGAAATAAATACATATATCAATTCAACCCCGCCCTTCTTGGTATATTTTTGCACCTAACAATTGGTGTCAAGAGCAGGTAATTGAAAGATACTCAAGAAAGATCCAAGATGGGTGATAAGCTACCCTTTGCTGAAGGAGCATCTACCAACAGACCTCCACTCTTTGTTGGAACGAACTACCCTTTCTGGAAAGCAAGGATGAAGATATTCTTTGAATCTGTTGATAGAGGTGTGTGGGATGCTGTGATAAATGGTCCTTACATTCCAACAGTGAAGGCTGAAGATGGCAAATAAGTGAAAAGCCATGGGAAACATGGACTGATGCAGAAAATAGAAAAGCTCAATTTGATAGTAAGGCCAAAAACATTTTAACCTCTGCTTTAAATCTTGATGAGTTTTTCAGGGTTTCTCAATGCACAACAGCAAAAGAAATGTGGGATATTCTACAAGTTACCCATGAAGGTAGATTAGAAGTTAAGAGGGCAAGAAAGCACACCCTCATCCAAGAATATGAAATGTTTAGGATGCAACCTGGAGAGAGCATCCAAGACGTGCAGAAATGCTTTACACATATTGTTTACCATCTGTTGGGTCTGGGAAAGAAATTTGATGATGAAGAACTCAACATTAAGGTTCTCAAGTGCCTAAATAGAAGCTGGCAACCAAAAGTCACTGCAATCATTGAAACAAAGGACTTATCTGTCATGAATACAGCCACATTGTTTGGGAAACTAAGGGAACATGAACTGGAATTAAGCAGGCTTGATCAGCTGGAGAACTCTGATAAGAAGAACAAGAGCCTTGCATTAAAAGCCAAGGAATGCTTAAAGAGTGATGAAGAGGAAGAAAATGATAGTACAGAATTTGCTATGCTTGTTAAAAAGTTTGGAAAGTTTCTAAAGAGGAAGAATAATTCAAGAGACAGATTTCAAGAAAACCAGAAAAAGTACACCAGAAAATCTGATTTCAATTCCTCTAATTTCTCTTGTTTTAACTGTGGGCACCTAGGACATGTTAAGATGGATTGTCCTCTCTTGAATCAAAGAAAAGAAAGAAGCCTAGAAAGAAAAGAAAGAAAAGACAAAGAGAAACGTATTCCTCACTTCAAGAAAGGGAAGAACGCATACATGTCCTGGGATGAAAGTGATTCCAGCAAGTCATCATCTTCAGATTTTGAATCTGAAAATCAAGCCAATTTGTGCCTTGTTGCGAATGAAGAAACGTCAAGCCAAGCGAGTATTTGTTAAACTGATCTTAGTGAGAATTATGACATCTTGTTATATGCATTCAAAGAACTACATGATGAAGCAAGAAAGTAGGATCATCAAATTAATCGACTAAAAGGACTAAATAATTGGTTAGAAAACAAATTATTGGAACTAGAAAACCAGAATAGCAGACTAAAAGATGAAAACAGTCGACTAAAAGACAAAGTCCTGGAACTGGAAAACCAGATAAAATCTGATAGGTTTGAATGTGATAAAATCAAATTTGCAAAGTGTGAAAACTACATAAATCTCCAAAATAAAGTTGGTTTTCTGTTAAAGACATTAGGAAAGTTTCAATTGGGACATAATACACTTAATCAACTACTAGATTCTCAAATTGGATATTCTAATAGAAATGGTCTTGGTTATGGAAAGTCTGCAAAACATTATCCTGCTGCAAAGTATAAATCTTACACAAGTAACAGATTTAAAAAGTGTTCTTATTGCTTGAAAACTGGACATATATCTAGATATTGCTACATAAAGAATTATGGCATTTCAAGAGGAGAATACTATTGGAAAACCAAATCATATGCTATTCCTAACTCTAAAGGACCCAACCTGTTTTGGGGACCTATATATCTAAACTAAATTTGTTTTGCAGATCTGTCAAAGAGCAAAGAAAGCGTTATGGTATTTAGATAGTGGTTGCTCTAAACATATGACAGGTGACAAATCAAAGCTGATAAATTTCAAGGCATATGAAGCTGGTTCTGTTACTTTTGGAGATAATAGCAAGGGTAAAATCAAAGGTTCTGGAGATGTTGGAAACTGCTCTTCTTCACAGATAAAGGATGTCCTCTTTGTTGAAGGATTGAAACACAATCTGCTGAGTATTAGTCAACTATGTGACAAAGGTATGAAGGTCACTTTTGATGCAGAATTTTGTGTTATATACAACTGTAAATCTGCAGATATTGTCCACATTGGAAGAAGAACAAACAATGTATATATGCTGGACATTGAGCCCTCAAATCTGAAGAATATATTCTTGTTGACCAAAGAAGATGAAGGTTGGCTTTGGCATAGAAGATGTGGACACATTAACATGCAGTTATTAAACAAAATCAGCTGCAAAAGCCTAGTTAGAGGCCTTCCAAATGTCAAATTCGTGAAAGACAAAGTGTGTGCATATTGCCAAAAGGGAAAGCAATCAAGAAACTCATTTGAGTCAAAGAACATCATCTCAACAAGGAGACCACTTGAGCTATTACATCTTGATCTATTTGGTCCATCAAGAACTGTAAGTCTTGGTAATAATTCCTATGTTCTTGTCATTGTTGATGATTTTTCAAGATTCACTTGGACATTATTTCTTTCTTCCAAAGATGAAACCTTCCATGCATTTAAGAAATTTGCAAAGATTATTTCAAATGAAAAAGATCTTAACATTGTTTCTTTGAGAAGTGATCATGGAACAGAATTTCAAAACATTCATTTTGAAAAGTTTTGCTCAAAACATGGCATATCTCATAATTTTTCTGCTCCTAGAACTCCACAACAAAATGGAGTTGTTGAAAGAAAGAATAGAACACTTCAAGAATGTGCAAGAACCATGTTAAGTGAATCCAAGCTTCCTAAGTACTTTTGGATTGATGCAGTTTCTACAGCTTGCTATGTGCTTAATAGAGTATTGTTAAGACCTATTCTAAATAAGACTCCTTATGAACTTTTGAATGGAAGAACTCCTAGCATTGCATACTTTAAAGTTTTTGGTTGCAGGTGTTTCATATTAAACAATGGAAAAGCATCTTTAGGCAAATTTGATGAAAAAGCTGATGATGGTATATTCTTAGGATATTCTATGCATAGTAAAGCCTATCGTGTTTTCAACAAAAAGAACTTGACTGTAGAAGAATCAATTCATGTTGTATTTGATGAGTTCTTATGTCAAAAAGAGAGAAAAGGTAATTCCCTTGTAGGTTCAGATGATGAAAAGTCTGAAAAATCAGAAAAGAATGAAGATTATGCAGAAAAATCTGCTGATGCTGACAGACAAGCTGAAGCAGTCGACTATAACTCTGGAACAGTCGACTACTATGCAACAGACAATGCTTTATCTAAATCTTGGAGGACTCAAAAAGGATTGTCTTTGGATAACATCATTGGAAATGTTGAAAAGGGAGTTACAACTCAAAAATCTTTAAATGATTTCTGCAATCATATGGCTTTTGTGTCTCAAATTGAACCTAAGAACATAAATGATGGTTTGCTTGATGACAATTGGATTTCTGCTATGCGTGATTAACTAAATCAGTTTGTTAGAAATGATATTTGGTTTCTTGTACCTAGAAATAACAACATGAATGTTATAGGAACTAAATGGGTTTTTAGGAACAAGCTTGATAAAAATGGAGTAATTACTAGAAACAAAGCTAGATTAGTTGCCAAAGGCTATAATGAAGAAGACGGTATTGATTTTGATGAAACCTATGCACCTGTAGCTAGATTAGAAGCTATTAGATTGTTGGTTGCATTTGCTTGTCTTAAAGGTTTCAAACTTTTTGAAATGGATGTCAAAAGTTCTTTTTTAAATGGCTTCATTAATGAAGATTTGTATGTTGAACATCCACCTGGTTTTGTTGATTTTAAACTTCCTAATCATGTATTCAAACTGAAAAAAGCTTTGTATGGTCTCAAACAAGCACCTAGGCAATGGTATGAAAAACTTACAACTTTCCTCATATCACAAGGTTTTAAAAGAGGAGTTATTGACAAAACTCTTTTTACTGAGAAAGTTGATAATGAACTCATATTAGTGCAGATTTATGTTGATGATATCATTTTTGGTTCATCTAATCATTCTCTTTGCCAAGAATTTGCAAATTCTATGAAAGGTGAATTTGAGATGTCCATGATGGGAGATTGCAGGTCAAACAGCTGCATAATGGAACCTTCATAAATCAAACAAAATACTGCAAAGAAACCTTTACTCCTATGTTTTCAAGTTGCTATCTTGACTTGGATGAAAAAGGAAAATCAGTTGATGCAACTATGTACAAAGGATTGATTGGTTCTTTGCTGTACATAACAACTAGCAGACCTGACATAATGTTTGTTGTGTGCCTATGTGCAAGATTTCAAGCCAATCCAAAGGAATCACATCTCACTGCAGCAAAACAAATTCTCAAATATCTCAAAGGAACAATGAATGTTGGGCTATGGTATTCCACTGGTAATGAATTAAATTTAGTTGGCTATACTGATTTTGATTTTGTAGGCTGCAAATTGGATAGAAAAAGCACAAGTGGAACATGCCATCTCTTTGGGAATTGCTTTATATCATGGACCAGCAAGAAACAAGCTTGTGTAGCATTATCTACAGCTGAAGCTGAATACATTCTGCTGGAAGTTGCACTACACAAATTCTCTGGTTAAAACAACAGCTATGTGATTTTGATTTACATCTATCTGATATACCTATACTTTGTGATAATACCAGTGCAATTAATCTAACTAAGAATCCCATTCAGCATTCTAGAACTAAGCATATTGAAATTAGGCACCATTTTATAAGAGATCACATTGAAAAGAAAGATTGTAGGATTGATTTCATTTCAACTAATGACCAATTAGCTGACATTTTCACTAAGCCTTTAGGTCATGATAGATTTTTTAAACTAAGAAATGAATTAGGAATCCTAAACATCAATAATCTTTCGTAAAATTTCTGCTGCTGCATTAAACAGTTTATTAATTCTGTGAAATAGTTGACTTATTTCATTTAACTGACAAAAATATTATACTGCTGCAGATTTTAGTTTGTTAATTCCTTGAAATAGTCGACTTATTTCACTTAACTGACAAAAATGCTATACTACTGCGTAAAATAGTCTGTTAATTTCTATGAAATAACTGACTTATTTCATTAAATGTGCCTATTGCTATTATATCTGTCAGAATAGTCTATTAATTGCTTTGACTAGTTGACTAATTTCATTAACTGTAATTGAATTCAATTGGGTTTTTAAGCAAATCAGTTTAAATCTTTCATTTCCAACTGAACCTATTCTGTCAAAGGATAAATTCGTACTTGGGTCCACTGTTATTCAAAGTTGGAACAGTTTTAGATGCATGTGATGTTGCTTTATTGGTTTTGCAAAACTGAATTTCCATTTCTCAACATATTCCTTCTACATTTTCTAACCTTGAGCTTCTGTGTTTGAGTGCAAATTTGTTCAAAATATTCACAGTTAATATTCGTTTGACCAAGATTCTTATTCTCTCTATATAAATCTGAATCTTCTACATATCACATACCATATCTGTGCATCACACAATTACTGCATTTTCTCATCAAAATGTCTACTAATGAGTATTTCCTAGTTGAAAGTGATGATGACTCTGATGCACCTGTAACAAATGCATTTCAAAGGCTTAGAAGATCTTCCAGAATTCGTATGCCTACACATACTGCATAGACTGCACAACCACCAACAAGAACAACTCAAAACAGGAACAGAGGTTCCACCTCTGGCTCTCCAGCACAGCCCATAAGGATTCCAAAATCAGCTACTGGATCCTCCAACCCAACTGTAGGAAAATTTCCTAAGATATACAAGGTTCGAGTGAACCTTCCTACACCTGTGCCTGCTGCAGAAAGTGACTCAGAAGAAGAAACTGAATCTGAGCATGAAGGAGGAAATGAAATCATTGAGTCTTTGGAGATAAAGATGCAGAGGAAGTTGGGTGCTTACACCAAAAATTCTGAAGTTCAACTGGTTGAACAATGAGAATCTGATTTTTGTGAAGAATGTTCTTCAAACACAAGGGCTGAGGCAGTTTGTGGAAATGGAAGGTAACTTTTACAGTGATTTAATTAAGCTGTTTTATGCTAACTTGAAAGCAGAGAACAATATGTTGGTCTCTCTCAAGTAAATGGAAGAGAAATAAGGATGGATAATTCCTTATGGAGAAGGCTAGCTGGGCTGAAAAATGAAGGAGTGAAGATAAGCAAAGGGAATACCTCATCTGTACCAGACTTCAACAAGGACTCAGCATTTAAATCATGCATGAGAAATGCAGATGAAGTTGTTCACAAGTACAATGTGGGTAAGATAAAACGTGATGAGAGATTGCTTGCCTTTATTATTGCTTGGCAGCTTATACCCAGGGGGAGTAACCATGCTCAACTCATGGAAGAAGACTTGGCCTTGATTCACTGCATGAAGAATAACATCAAGGTGAACTGGGTGTATGTTATCAAAGGGCATATGTGCAAAGTCAAACGTCTCAATGACCACAAGCTCCCTTATGATATCTTCATTTCAAAAATACTGGACCACTTCAACATTCCAACAGAAGGAGAAACCACAAGAATCATCAACCATAAGCATCTCTTTGACAACTACTATCTTAGGAAGATGGGTCTGTCAAAGGTCAATGATGAGTGGATTTTTGAAGCTGGATCCTCCTCTTCTGCACCAAGATCATCTATCAATGATGGCACTTCATCAGGGAATCCACAAGACTTTTCTGCCTACCAAATGGTTCCCTATACAACACCTCCTGCATACCAAGGCATTCTAATGTCTGAATTTGAAAGAATGTTAACTTCACGTCTGAATGTTCTTGCCTCCATGCAGAGAAATACCCATGAAACAATGGTTGCCAGGTTCTCCAATATTGACTATGAAATTGAGCTTATACAGCAGCAACTTGCTGAAATTCAGGTTTCAGTGGAGAGCTTTGAAGGCACATCTGCACCTAATACAACTGCCATGGAAGAGGATGCTGCTGATGAAGATGATGATGATGAGGATGATGAGGATGAAGATGATGATGAAGCTTAATCACTGCTGTTTCTGCCTTTAATATTTTCGCTACTATGTTGTTGCCTTCTGAACAATTATTTGGGTCTGTAATATAACTTGCATTATGTTTTCTGCATTATAACCTGCCTATATCTGCTATATCTGCTATATCTATGATCGATGCAGTACTCGGTCAAATAAAAACAATTAAATGCAGTACTAGAAATGACTCCTAGGTCGTCTCCCAAGGACCAATTCTCACTGTCAAAGGATTGAACATGCAATGGGGGGTTTTTTGGACAGATAACAGGGGTTAATTAGAATACAGCAGACAAACAACAAATTAATTGCAGTAATTAAAATAGGCAAGACTCTTGAACACAATGCATCTCTGACATCCTTGGTTCACAACAGATTATCAGTCTGTTTTAATCCTTGTTCAGTTTAGATTAACCAACTAAGCGAAAGTTAACCCGAGACTTCCCTACACGAATTAAGAAAACGTGAACCTTGTAAGGTCTCCTTCCGCAGGATTAAGCATCCTCCAGAACAGAGACTTCACAGAGGAGAATGAAACGTACGAAGCCATAATACGCACAGAACCTCCATCAGTGAGTGCAGCATGCCCAAGAGCCACACCCTGGGGTTTTAGCCTTCCATTAACTCAGAAAACAGAAAACGCATTGCAGAAAACAGAAAACGTAAACTGAAAATGAAAACGCAAACAAAAAAATGGAAAACAAAAACGAAAACGAAAATGCAATGGAGAACAGAAAACGAACAGAACAGAAAATTGTAGAAACACAAAATGGAATGAAGAACAAACTGGAATTGTGAAACAGTAAACGAATTGTGAACTGAAAACCAAAAACAAAACTCTCGTTCTCCAGGAAGAAGAAAGAAAAAAAAAACAAAAACAAATCCCCTGGTCTCTCTTGAAAAGAAACGTAAAAGGTCCCTAAATGATACAGCCTCCGCTCCCCCCTCAGCTTCCCTCCTTCTAGCTGCCCTCTCACGTCTGCATGGGCACGAAAACCTAGACCCATTGGGCCCAAAAACCAAAAAAAAACAAATCTGGTCCAAGTTGTGACGTGGCAGCTCCTCTTGAAGTCCATGAATTAATTCCAAGCCCAAAATAATTTTAAACTGCCCTGAAAATAAAAATTGGAATACTTAAACTTAGAAAATTCAAATTAATTAAAATATGAATTTCTGGTCCAATTATAGACCTAATAGAAATTAGTACAAAATATAAACAATTAAGCACAAATCAGAGATGAAAAAAAGTACAGAAAGGTAAGAAAATAAGGGAAAATAATGACTCATCAATCTGCTATATAAACCTGCTTATATTTGCTATATCTGCACCTATTTGCTAATGTCAAAGGGGGAGATAATCTTCCATCTATTCTCTTTGATTTTCAACAGGTTTTGCAGGTTGCCATCATCAAATACGGGGAGTTTGTTGATGATTTTGGATTTGATGATGTTTGATGATGTTGCTGGAACTTTGATTATTGATTGATGATTATGAAGCTTGGAAAAGATGTTAGATTATTTGTTAATAGTTTGTTAATTGTGATAAAATAGCCTGCTATTTTTGTTAATCGTCAATTAGTCAACTAATTCTGCTATATTAGTCGACTATTTTCATTAATGTATCAGGAATTTGGTTTTAATGAAAATAGCTAACTGTTTTGCTGTTTAGTCGACTATTTCGTTCCAGGTTTCCTTTTATGCAGAAAACAGCAGAGTGCGACTTGAAGCTCTTCTCATTGTCTATAAATACAGGTCTCAAGCAAGACTCAAGGCACGAGAGAATACTCAAAGAACTGCCAAATAACAGAAAAGAGAAAATCAAGAACAGCCTGCATAAAATTCATTGATAGCTTCAATTTTTCAAGAGAGTTTGAAATTCGAATGTATTGTATTACTATTGATCTCTGTGTTGAGATTTCTCGGTGGGTTGCGAACCCTGTTTCTTGTGATTGGTGTGATCACATAGACTCGGTGTGAGTCTGGGTTTAAAGATCAATTTCTATAGGGTTTAGAATTGGATCTTTTAGATTCTTGTAGTCTTTAGAAAAGGATTTTCTGTAAAGACTTGATATCTTTTAGTGATTAGAGATTTGTTAGTGTTACAGATCGGTAACTGGATGTATCTCTTGAACAAGAGTGAACCAGTATAATTCCTGGTGTTTTCTTTCTCATCCTTCATCATCTTTAATATCTGTCTGTTGAACTAATCGACTAATTCTAAGAAAACAGTCAACTATTTTCCTCTGCAACTGCATCAGTAAATTTCTGAAACTTAATAATTTTGAAATAAATTCATATATCAATTGAACCCCCCCCTTCTTGATATATTTTTGCGCCTAACATATATTTTGGACATTGAATCCTGAAATCTCAAGAATATATGCTTGTTAACCAAAGAGAATGAAGGTTGGATTTGGCATAGAAGGTGTGGACACATTAATATGCAGTTATTAAACAAAATCTGTTGCAAGAACCTTGTTAGAGGACTTCCAAATGTCAAATTCATGAAAGACAAAGTTTGTGCATACTGTCAAAAGGGAAAGCAATCAAGGAACTGCTTTGAGTCAAAGAACATCATCTCAACAAGAAGACCACTTGAGCTATTACATCTTGATTTCTTTGGTCCATCAAGAACTGTAAGTCGTGGTAACAATTCTTATGTTCTTGTCATTGTTGATGATTTTTCAAGATTCACTTGGACATTATTTCTATCTTCTAAAGATGAAACTTTCTATGCGTTTAAGAAATTTGCCAAGATTATTTCAAATGAAAAAGATCTTAACATTGTTTCTTTGAGAAGTGATCATGGAACAGAATTTCAAAACATTCAATTTGAAAAGTTTTGCTCAAAACATGGTATATCTCACAATTTTTCTGCTCCTAGAACTCAACAACAAAATGGAGTTGTTGAAAGAAAGAATAGAACACTTCAAGAATGTGCTAAAACTATGTTAAGTGAATCCAAGCTTCCTAAGTATTTTTGGGCGGATGCAGTTTCCACATCTTGCTATGTGCTTAATAAAGTATTGATAAGACCAATTCTCAAGAAGACTCCTTATGAACTATTGAATGGTACAACTCCTAGCATTGCATATTTTAAAGTTTTTGGTTGCAGGTGTTTCATATTAAACAATGGAAAAGCATCTTTAGGTAAGTTTGATGAAAAAGCTGATGATGGTATATTCTTAGGATATTTTATGCATAGTAAAGCCTATGGTGTATTCAACAAAAAGAATTTGACTGTAGAAGAACCAATTCATGTTATATTTGATGAGTTCTTATGTCAAAAAGAGAGATAAGATATTTCTTTTGCAGGTACAGATGATGATATGTCTGAAAAATCATAAAAGAATAATGATTATGCAGAAGAATTTGTTGCTGCTGACAGACAAATTGAAAAAGTTAACTATAACTCTGGAACAGTTGAGTATTCTACAACAGACAATGTATTGTCTAAATCTTGGAGAACTCAAAAAGGACTATCACTGGACAACATCATAGGAAATGTTGAAAAGGGAGTTACAACTCGAAATTCCTTAAATGATTTCTACAATCATATGGCTTTTGTGTCACAAATTGAACCTAAGAATATCAAAGATGCCTTGCTTGATGATAATTGGATTTCTGCTATGCATGATGAATTAAATCAGTTTATCAGAAGTGATGTATGGTTTCTTGTACCTAGAAATAACAATATGAATGTTATAGGAACTAAATAGGTGTTTAGAAACAAGTTTGATGAGAATGGGATAATTACTAGGAACAAAGCTAGATTAGTTGCTAAAGTCTATAATCAAGAAGAAGGTATTGATTTTGATGAAACTCTGTAGCTAGATTAGAAGCTATTAGATTATTACTTGCTTTTGCTTGTCTTAAAGGTTTCAAACTATTATGTGCAAGATTTCAAGCCAATCCAAAAGAATCACATTTCGCTGCTGCAAAACGAATTCTCAAATACCTCAAAGGAACAGTGAATGTTGGACTATGGTACTCCACTGGTAATGAACTAAATTTAGTAGGATATACTGATTCTGATTTTGCAGGTTGCAAATTAGATAGAAAGAGCACAAGTGGAACATGCCATCTCTTTGGAAATTGTTTGATATCATGGACTAGCAAGAAACAAGCATGTGTTGCATTATCTACAGCAGAAGCTGAATACATTGCTGCTGGAAGTCGCACTGCACAAATACTTTGGTTAAAACAACAGCTATGTGATTTTGATTTGCATTTATCTGATATTCCTATTCTCTGTGATAATACTAGTGCTATAAATCTTAAAAAAAATCCCATTCAACACTCTAAAACAAAACATATTGAAATTAGGCATCATTTCATAAGAGATCATATTGAAAAGAAAGATTGTAGGATTGAATTTATTTCAACAAATGACCAACTAGCTGATATTTTCACTACACCATTAGGTTGTGACAGGTTTTTCAAATTAAGAAATGAATTAGGAATCTTAAACATTAAGAATCTGTCTTAAATGTTTTACTGCTGCATAATATAGTTTGTTAATTCTTTTGAAATAGCTGACTTATTTCATTTAACTGACAAAAATGTTATATTGCTGCATAATATAGTTTGTTAATTTTTTTGAAATAACTGACTTATTTCATTTAATTGACTCACTGTTATAATTGTTATCAGTTTAGTCTATTAATTTCTTTGACTAGTTGACTGATTTCATTTACTGCAACTGATTCAATTGGTTATTCAAACAAACTAGTTTAATTCTTCCAATTCTAACTGAACCAAATCTGTCTTATATCAAATTTCGTACTTGGGTCCACTGTTTTCTAAACATAGACACTTATAGATACATGTGAGAGTGCTTTATTGGTTTTCCAAAACTAAACTTCCATTTTTCAATATATTCCTTTTGTATTTCTGACTATTGACTATTAACATCTGTGTTGAGTGAATATCTGTTCAAAATATTCTCACAGTTATTGTGCTTTTGACCAAGCTATTCAAACCTTCCCTATTAATTTGTTTCATCTGCATTAAACACACATTTTCTATATAAAACTTTCACTACAATTCTCTACAAAAATGTCTTCTAATTACTTTTTGTTGATTGAAAGTGATGATGATTCAGATGCACCTTTAGTGAATGTTGTTGAGAGACTAAGAACCCAGCTATGGGACAACCTTCTAAGAGGTTCAAAGTTCGTGTAGGGATTCCTTCTCCTATTCATGATGAAGAAAATCAATCTGAAGAAGAAAATGTGTCTGAAAATGAAGAAGAAGCTGAAACTGTTGAATCACTGGAGTTGAAAATGAAAAGAAAGTTGGTGCTGATACCCAAGATTCTCAAGTTCACTTGGCTAAATAATGAAAATATGATGTTTGTAAAGAATGCTCTTCAAACTCAAAGCCTGCGGCAATTTGTTAAGATGGAAGGTAATTTCTATAGTGATTTGATTAAGATATTCTATGCTAACCTGAAAGCAGAAAACAACATGCTGGTTTCTAAAGTCAAAGGAAAAGAGATAAGAATTGACAACTCTCTATGGAAAAGACTGGCTGGTTTGAAGAATGAAGGTGTCAAAATAAGCAAAGGAAACACTTCTTTTGTGCTTGAGTTCAACAAAGATTTTGTGTTCAAGTCATGCATGTGAAATGTTGAAGAAGCTGTGCTGAAATACCAAGTTGGGAAGATCAAACGTGATGATAGACTTCTTGCCTTCATAATAGCTTGGCAGCTCACACCCAGGGGGAGCAATCACACACAGGTGATGGAAGAGGATCTGGCTCTAATACATTGCATGAAGAACAATATCAAAGTCAACTGGATCTATGTTATCAAGGGACATATGTTCAAGGAAAAGCGACTCAGTGATCACAAACTTCCCTATGCAATCTTCAGTTCCAAAGTTCTGGACCACTTTAATATTTCCAATGAAGGAGATACAACCAGGATCATCAATCACAAGCACATTTTGACAACTATTACCTTTGAAAAATGGGGCTCACAAAGATTGATGATGAATGGGTTTTTGAAGCTGGTTCATCCTCCTCTGCACCTAGATCATCAACACATGCTGATAACTCTTCAAGGAATCCTCAAGATTACTCTACATATCAGATGGTTCCATACACAACTCCTCCTGCATACCAAGTGTTAGATGCGGAATTATATCAAGAAGGGGGGGTTGAATTGATATAAAGCTTTATTGGAATCTTTTTCGTATCAGAAAATTTACTGGTGCAGTTTTCTGAGAATTAGCCGACTGATTGATGCAAAATAGTAGGTTAGTTCTTACTACAGAATATAACAGATGATGAAGGAAGAGAAAAGATAACACCAAGGTTTATACTGGTTCATTCTTTGTGCAAGAACTACATCCAGTTGGTGATCTGCAACTCCACAGATCCTAATCACTATCAAAAATGTATTCTTTACAACAAACCTTTCTTGAACACTACAAGAAAATCAAATAACCTATTCTAAACACTATAAAACAGTTCTACACCCACTGACTCACACTGAGTCACTGTGATCACCCCAATCATAGACACAGGGTTCTAAAACCCACCTACGAATCTCTACCCCAGAGATTAAAGAATACAAGATACAGTGAAAAAAAGAAAATCTTCTTGGACAGTATACACAGTAAAAATGAAAAACTCTGCAGAATCTTTTTGCTTCTGAATGTTTGTAGCACGTGAGAGTTTTCTCCTGAATTCTTTCGCGCCTTGATACGTCCTTTAGTGTTGTATTTATAGGCAAAAGGAAATGCTTTGGGTCATCTTCTTTTTAAGTCTTAAAAACTCACGTTCTGCACTTTATCTGCATAAAGAGGGGTCTGGAACAAAATAGTCGACTGAAGACGCAAACCAGTTGGCTATTTTTATTAAACCTGTATTCCTGGTACATTAATGAAAATAGTCAACTAGAGCAACAGGATTAGCAGACTAGTTGATGAAAAACAAAATCAACAGATTATCATATTTCAATTTACTAATCATATACAAATAATCTAACATCTTAGAAATGTTAAATCAATTAAGAACCATTAATCACAAACCCAGCACATTATTAAAACATCATCAAAGCTTTTAAAAAACATCATCAAATCTTAAATCATCAACAAACTCCCCTTATTTGATGATGTCAACCTGCAAAACAAAACAAACACAAAGAGAAGAGATGGTAGATTATCTCCCCCTTTGACATTAGCAAATAGCAGGTATAACAGATATAGCAGTTCTAAAGAGTTCAAAAGTGCAGATTAATCCAAAATATCAGTGTAGGAGAATATTACAGACCCAAATGTTTTAGCCACAGAAATAAAATGCTGAAAATTAAAAAAAACATATAATGTAGAAATGATCAGTCATCCTCTTCATCATCATCCTCGTCTTCATCATCATCACCATCCTCTTCCATGGCAGCAGCAGTGTTGTGAGCACTTGAGCCATCATAGCTTTCCATAGTTACTTGCAGTTCAGCAAGTTGGCGTTGGATCAGGTCAATCTCAGTGTCTACATTGGTAAACATGGCTACCATTGTTTCATGAGTGTCACGCTGCAAGGAAGTTAGTTCATTAAGTCTAGAGATAAGCATACACTCAAATTCAGACATTGGAACTCCCTGGTAAGTTGGAGGTGCTGAATATGGGATCATCTGATATGCTGAATAATCCTGTTGATATCCTGATGAAGTTCCAGCAGTGAAGGTTGCTCCTGGTGCAGATGATGATGCTCCAGCTTCATAAGACCATTCACAATTTACCTTAGTCAATCCCATCTTGCGAAGATAATAGTTATCAAACATATGTTTATGGTTGATAATCCTGGTGGTCTCGCCTTCAGTGGGAAAATTAAAGTAGTCCAAGAACTTGGAGATCAAAATTGCATATGGAAGCTTGTGATCACTCAGTCCTTTTGCCTTGAACATGTGACCCTTGATCACATAAATACAATTGACTTTAATGCGATTCTTCAGACAATGAATTAGAGCAAGATCTTCTTCCATCAGCTGTGCGTGATTACTCCCCCTGGGGATGAGCTGCCACGCAAGAAAGAAAGTTAGGAGTCTCTCATCACGCTTCATTCTTCCCACATTATATTTGAGGATCAGAGCCTCATCACAGTTGCGCAAACAGTCCTTGTACACGGCCTCCTTGTTGAAATTGGGTAATGCTCCAGTGTTTCCCTTACTTATCTTTATTCCCTCATTTTTCAACCCAGCAACTCTTCTCCACAGAGTGTTATCAATCCGCACTTCTCTACCTCTTATTTGAGAGACCAGTGTATTGTTTTCCACCTTCAAGTTAGTATAAAATAATTTGACAAGATCTATGTAGAAGTTACCTTCTAGCTTGACAAACTGTTGAAGACCCTGAACTTGAAGAGAGTTCCTTACAAAAGTCAGATTTTCATTTTCCAGCCAGCTGAACTTTAGAATCTTTGGTGTAAGAATATGTTTCATCTGCATTCTACGTTCCACTGATTCAACTATCTCATTGTTTTCTTCTTCTTCTTCAGACTCTGTTTCCTCATTAGATTCTTCTGCAGGAGGAGGAGGAGCCATTCATTGAGGAAGTTTGACTCTAACTTTGTATCTCTTAGGAAATCGTCTTTCTGAAGGTTCAGTAGTCTGCTCTGGAATCTGAATTGGATCTGCTTGTGTCCCAGATGATGAGCCTCTGTTTCTGTTTGCTCTTCCAGATTGAGGTGCAGTTGTGTGTGTTGATGTTCTGTTCCGTAATGATCTTCTCAGCCTTTGAAACATATTGCCTATCAGCGTATCTGAGTCATCACTAGCACAATGCTCATTGTTCGACATTTCAATCTGAGAACCTGAGATGATACTGCAGTATGCGAAAATGCAGAGAATGGAGAGAAACAGTTGAAGTATGTGATATGAAGATGTATTGGAACTATATAGGAAGATGAGTATGCATGGTCAAGCCAATATTAATGAGCAAATAATTTGAACAGATTCATACTCAACCACAGATGCCAGTATCAGAAAGTGCAGAGAATATATTGAGAAATGGAAACTCAATTCTGAAAACCCAATAAAGTGAATACACATACACCTATAACTGTTCATGCTTTGAATAATAGTGCACCGAATGAACGAATTGGACAGATATGGCTTAAATTGATTTGATTAAACACTGATTTCTTGAAAATACAATTGAAATTAATTGCAGTTACAGGAATTAGTCAGCTAGTCAAAGCAATTAATGGACTTGTTCTGATTAAAACAACATCTGCAAGTGCAATTAATGAAATACGTTTGTTATTTCCTGAGAATAAGCAAACTATTTAATGTAACAGTAAAGCACTGTTGTCAGTTAAGTGAAATAAGTCGACTGTTACACAGAATTAACACACTGAAATCTGCATCAGTAAAACATTACTGTCAATTAAATGAAATAAGCCAACTATTTCATAGAATTAACAAACTAATCAACTCAGCAGAAGAAATTTTAAGAAAGATGATTAAAGTTCAGGATGCCCAATTCATTTCTAAGTTTGAAAAATCTATCACGACCAAGAGGTTTAGTGAATATATCAGCTAACTGATCATTAGTAGAGATGAATTCAATCCTACAATCTTTCTTTTCTATGTGATCTCTTATAAAATGGTGCCTTATTTCAATGTGCTTAGTTCTAGAGTGCTGTATATGATTCTTAGTTAGATTGATTGCACTGGTGTTATCACATAAGATTGGAATATCAGAAAGATGCAAATTGAAATCACTCAGTTGTTGTTTTAACCACAAAATCAGTGCAGGTAGCATGACTACCAAGAACTATATATTCAGCTTCAGCTGTTGAAAGTGCAACACATGCTTGTTTGTTGCTTGTCCACGAAATTAAGCAGTTTCCAAACAAGTGACATGTTCCACTTGTGCTTTTCCTATCTAATTTGCAACCTGCAAAATCAGAATCAGTATATCCAACCAAATTTAACTCATTCCCAGTTGAATACCACAGCCCAACATTCACAGTTCCTTTGAGATACTTCAAAATTCGTTTTGCAGCTGTGAGATGTGATTCCTTTGGATTAGCTTGAAATCTTGCACATAGACATACAACAAACATGATGTCAGGTCTGCTAGCAGTGATGTATAGTAAAGAACCAATCAAACCTCTATACATAGTTGCATCAACTGATTTTCCAGATTCATCTATATCAAGGTAACAACTTGAGGACATTGGTGTATTGGCTTCTTTGCAGTTTTCCATGTTGAACTTCTTCAGCAATTCATTGCAGTACTTAGATTGATTAATGAAGGTTCCATTTTGCATCTGTTTGACCTGCAAGCCTAGGAAGAAATTCAATTCTCCCATCATTGAAATCTCAAATTCACCTTGCATTGATTCAGCAAACTCTTGGCAAAGAGAGGGATTAGATGATCCAAAGAAAATGTCATCAACATAAATTTGCACAAGTATGAGATCATTAACAACTTTCTTTGTGAAAAGAGTTTTATCAACAAATCCTCTTTTAAAACCTTGTGATATGAGGAAAGTTGTAAGTCTTTCATACCACTGCCTAGGTGCCTGTTTAAGACCATACAATGCCTTTTTGAGTTTGTAAACATGGTTAGGAAACTTAGAATCAATAAAACCAGGTGGCTGTTCAACATACACATCCTCATTTATAAAGCCATTTAGAAAAGCACTTTTAACATCCATTTGATAGAGTTTGAAGCTTTTAAGACATGCAAATGCAAGCAACAACCTAATGGCTTCTAATCTAGCAACTGGTGCATAAGTTTCATCATAATCAATGCCTTCTTCCTGATTATACCCTTTGGCTACTAGTCTAGCTTTGTTTCTAGTTATTACACCATTTTCATCAAGTTTATTTTTGAAAACCCACTTTGATCCTATGACATACATTTCATTGTTCCTAGGTACTAGATGCCAAACATTATTCCTAAGAAACTGATTCAATTCTTCATTCATAGCAGTTATCCAATTATGATCAAGCAATGCATCATGAATATTTCTTGGTTCTATTTGTGAAACAAATGCCATGTGATTACAGAATTCATGTAGAGAGTTTCGAGTTGTTACTCCCTCTTCAACATTCCCAATGATGTTATCAAGAGACAATCCTTTTTGAGTTCTCCAGGATTTGGATAAGGCATTTTCTGCTGCAGAGTAGTTGACTGATCCAGAGTTATAGTCGACTGGTTCATCCCGTCTGTCAGTTTCAACAGATTTTTCTGCATAATCTTCATTCTTTTCAGACTTCTCAGATTTCTCATCATCAGAACCTGCAAGGGAATTACCTTGTCTCTCTTTTTGGCATAAGTATTCATCAAATACAACATGAATAGATTCTTCCACAGTTAGGTTCTTTTTGTTGAAAACACAATAAGCTTTGCTATTCATGGAATAACCTAGGAAAATACCATCATCAGCTTTTTCATCAAATTTGCCTAATGATGCTTTTCCATTGTTGAGTATGAAGCACCTGCAACCAAAGACTTTGAAATATGAAATACTAGGAATTTTATCATTCAAAAGCTCATATGGTGTTTTATCTAGTATTGGTCTAAGCGAAACTCTATTAAGTACATAACAAGCTGTAGAGACTGCATCTGCCCAAAAGTATTTTGGAAGCTTTGATTCACTCAACATTGTCCTTGCACATTTTTGGAGAGTCCTGTTCTTTCTTTCAACAACTCCATTTTGCTGTGGAGTTCTAGGTGTAGAAAAGTTGTGAGATATGCCATATTTAGAACAAAACTTTTCAAAATGCATGTTTTGAAACTCAGTTCCATGATCACTTCTTAAATAAAGAATTTTAAGATCTTTTTCGTTTGAAATGATCTTAGCAAATCTTTTGAATGCATGGAAAGTTTCATCTTTTGAAGAAAGAAATAGTGTCCAAGTATACCTTGAGAAATCATCAACAATAACAAGAACATATGAGTTGTTTCCAATACTTACAGTTCTTGATGGACCAAACAAATCAAGATGCAAAAGTTCAAGTGGTCTCCTTGTTGAAATGATATTCTTTGACTCAAATGAGCTTTTGGACTGCTTTCCTTTTTGGCAAACCGCACATACTTTGTCCTTCACAAATTTCACATTTGGAAGCCCTCTTACAAGACTTTTGCAGCTGATCTTGTTTAACAATTGCATGTTGATGTGTCCACACCTTCTATGCCACAACCAACTTTCATCTTCTTTGGTTAACAAGCAAATGTTCTTGAGATTTGAGGGGTTAATGTGCAGCATGTAAACATTGTTTATCCTTCTCCCAATGTGCACAATATCTGCAGTTTTACAGTTGTATATGACACAAAATTCTGCATCAAAAGTGACTTTCATACCTTTGTCACATAGCTAACTTATGCTTAGCAGATTGTGTTTTAGTCCTTCAACAAAAAGTACATCCTTAATCTGTGAAGAAGAACAGTCTCCAATGTCTCCAGATCCTTTGATTTTTCCTTTGCTATTGTCTCCAAAAGTAACTGAACCAGCTTCAAATGCCTTGAAGTTCATCAACTTTGATTTATCACCTGTCATGTGTTTAGAGCAACCACTATCTAGATACCATGAAGCTTTCTTTACTCTATGACAGATCTGCAAAACAAATTTAATTTACAAATTTAGGTCCCAAAAACAGGTTGGGTCCTTTGAAGTTAGGAGCAGCATATGATTTGGGTTTCCAATAGAATTCACCTCTTGAAATCCCAAAATTCTTGACATAGCAAAATCTAGATATATGACCATGTTTCAAGCAATGAGAACATGTTTTAAATCTGTTACTAGGATAAGATTTGTTCTTAGTAGCATGATAACGTTTTCTATAACCAAGACCATTTCCATTTGAAAATCCAATTTGAGAATGTAGAAGTTGATTAAGTGTATTATGACCAATTTGAAACTTTGCCAAAGTTTTAATCAAGTAACCAACTTTATTTTGGAGATTAATGCAGTTTTCACATTTTGCAAATTCAATTTTATCATTCTCGATTTATCGGACTCGATCTGGTTTTTCGATTGCAACGACATTGTCTTTTAGTTGATCTGTTTTCATCTTTCGATCTACTATTCTCGATTTTCCAGTTCTCGTAACTTATTTTCTAGCCGATTATTTAGACCTTTTAGCCGATTATTCGATAGTCCAGTTTCTTTGCTTCATCATATAATTCTCTGAATGCATCAAACAAGGTGTCATAATTCTCACTCATATCAGAATCACACAAACTTACTTGGCTAGATGTCTCTTCATTAGCAACAAGGCACAAATTGGCTTGGTTTTCAGATTTAGAATCTGAATTTGATGATTTGCTGGAATCACTGTCATCCCAAGCCATATAAGCTTTCTTGCCTTTCTTGAAGTTTTGATTTCGTTTGTCTTTATCTCTTCTTTCATTCTTTTCTGGGCTTCTATCTTTTCTTTGATTCAAAAGAGTACAATCTACCTTGACATGTCCTGGCTGCCCACAATTAAAGCAAGAGAAGTTAGAGGAATTAAAATTAGGTTTTCTGGTGTACCTTCTCTGGTTTTCTTGAAACCTATCCTTTGAGTTATTCTTCCTCTTTATGAATTTTCCAAACCTCTTAACCAGCATAGCAAATTCTGTATTTTCATCTTCTTTCTCTTCATCACTCTTTATGCACTCCTTGGCTTTTAGTGCAAGACTCTTGTTCTGTTTATCTGAATTTTCAAGTTGAGCAAGCCTACTCAGCTCCAGCTCGTGTTCCCTGAGTTTTCCAAACAAAGTTGCAGTGCTCATGACAGTCAAATCTTTTGTTTCAAGGATAGCTGTGACTTTCGGCTGCCAGCTCCTACTTAAACATTTAAGAACCTTGATCGATGTCGTACTCGGTCAAATAAAAAACAATTAAATGTAGTACTAGAAGTGACTCCTAGGTCGTCTCCCAAGGACCAATTTTCACTGTCAAAAGATTGAACATGCAATGGGGGGTTTTTTTGGACAGAAAACAGGGGTTAATTAAAAACAGCGGACAAATAACAAATTAATTGCAGTAATTAAAATAGGCAAGACTCTTGAACACAATGCATCTCTGACATCCTTGGTTCACAAATTATCAGTCCGTTTTAATCCTTGTTCGGTCTTGATTAACCAACTAAGCGAAAGTTAACCCGAGACTTCCCTACACGAATTAAGCAAACATGAACCTTGTAAGGTCTCCTTCCAAAGGATTAAGCATCCTCCAGAACAGAGACTTCACAGTGGAGAATCAAACGTACGAAGCCAAAAAAAAAAACGTACAGAACCTCCATCAGAGTGCAGCATGCCCAAGAGCCCCACCCTGGAGTTTTAGCCTTCCATCAACTCAGAAAACAGAAAACGTAAACTGAAAATGAAAACGAAATAGAAAACGGAAAATGCAATAGAAAATGGAAAACGCAATAGAAAACGGAAAACGCAATAGAAAACGGAAAACACAATAGAAAAAGGAAAACGCAGATGAAAATGAAAACGAAAATGCAAGGGAGAACAGAAAATGAATAGAACAGAAAAATGCAGAAAGCAAATTGATTGAAGAACAAACTGGAATTGTGAACGAAATGTGAACTAAAAACCAAAAACAAAACTCTACTGTCTCTCCAGCCGAAAAGGTAAAAGGTTCCTAAAAATTTCTCCTCCTTCCGCTCTCCCTCAGCTGCCCTACTTGTAGCTGCCCTCTCACGTCTGCATGGGCACGAAAACCTAGACCCATTGGACCAAAAAATCAAAGAAACAAATCTGGTCCAAGTTGTAACGTGGCAGCTGACATGGCAGTGGTGACGTGACAGCTCCTCTTCAAGTCCATGAATTAATTCCAAGCCCAAAATAATTTTAAACTTCCCTGAAAATAAAAATTGGAATAATTTAAACTTAGAAAATTCAAATTAATTAAAATATGAATTTCTGGTCCAATTATAGCCCTAATAGAAATTAGTACAAAATATAAACAATTAAGCACAAATCAGAGATGAAAACAAGTACAGAAAGTAAGAAAATAAGGGAAAATAATGATTCATCAAATTCCACCACACTTAGCCTTTTGCACTGATCGATGCCGTACTCGGTCAAATAAAAAAAACAATTAAATGTAGTACTAGAAGAAGTGACTCCTAGGTCGTCTCTCAAGGACCAATTTTCACTGTCAAAAGATTGAATCATGCAATGGGGGGGGGTTTTGGACAGATAATAGTTAATTAAAATATAGCAGACAAACAACAAATTAATTGCATAATTAAAATAGGCAAGACTCTTGAACACAATGCATCTCTGACATCCTTGGCTCACAACAGATTATAAGTCCGTTTAATCCTTGTTCAGTCTAGATTAACCAACTAAGCGAAAGTTAACCCAAGACTTCCCTACACGAATTAAGCAAACGTGAACCTTGTAAGGTCTCCTTCCAAGAGATTAAGCATCCTCCAGAACACAGACTTCACAATGGAGAATCAAATGTACGAAACCATAAAACGCACAGAAACCTCCATCAGTGAGTGCAGTATGCCCAAGAGCCCCACCCTGGGGTTTTAGCCTTCCATTAATTCAGAAAATATAAAATGCATTGCAGAGAAAACGAAATTTAAAACGTAAAACGTAAAACGAAAACGAAATTTAAAACGAAAACGAAATTTAAAACGAAATAGAAAGCGGAAATTGCATAATAGAAATGCAAATGAATTGAAGAACAAAACTTGAATTGAAGAACAAACGTAAACTGGTCTCTCTCGCTCTGAAGAAAACGAAAACGTAAACCTAAAAATATATGTTGCCGCCGCAAGGCAAAACGTAAAAGAAACCCTAATCCTACTACTGCTGTCGTTCTCTGTGCCGTGTTGTGTCTGTGTGTTGCGCTCTCCCTCAGCTGCCCTACTTGTAGCTACATTGCATGGGCACGAAACCCTAGACCCCATTGGGCCCAAAATCCAAAGAAAAAAATCTGGTCCAAGTTGTGACGTGGCAGCTCCTCTTGAAGTCCATGAATTAATTCCAAGCCTAAAATAATTTTAAACTGCCCTGAAAATAAAAATTGGAATAATTAAACTTAGAAAATTCAAATTAATTAAAATATGAATTTTTGGTCCAAATATAGCCCTAATAGAAATTAGTACAAAATATAAACAATTAAGCACAAATTAGAGATGAAAACAAGTACAGAAAGGTAAGAAAATAAGGGAAAATAATGACTCATCAAATTCCCCCACACTTATTCTTTTGCACTCCTGGGCAAAATCAAAATTCAAAGCAAGGAACAACTCCAAATATATCAAAGAGAGCGACGCAATAGGAAGAAACGTAAACAAGAAGACACACAAGAAAACAAACAGATTTACGCATTCCTTAATGAATCCTGGGAACAGAAAGGGAGTGGACAACATCCAACACACAAAGAATCAGAGAAACTAGGTACTTATGGAAATCATCCAAACAAATCAAAACATGGTAAGATAATCAGTCAGCATCAAGAGGTGAATTAAAAGCAACAAAATCTCACAAGATGCATTGTATCACTGTATCTCTCAAGTGTCTAGGTAACTGTATACTCTCAAAGCACTCATGAAAAACAAGCAGCAGATAGACTTGGCAAGCCTCTAAAATCATCACCTAATAAACATGCACATAAGGATCATAAGGTCTTTCCAGGGTTGTAATGTGGTCAACGACATGGTAGAGGATAAAATATAGGATAAGTAGCTACAAACCAGAGGAACTAGAGGAGCAATGGGGAATAAGTGAGAAATAAGCATAAGAGCAAACCCAAAAACCTCTAATAAACCTCTAACACCATTCCTTTTCCTTTGCCTCAAACAAAACCACTTTTTCTTTTTCTTCTTTTTTTTTTTTTTTTTTTTTTTTTTTCGTTTTTTTTTTTTTTTTTAGTAATGAATAAACAATATATCATGAAACGTTGAGATATGTACAGCAGAAAGAACCAACTAGCCAAAATAAAAAAAAAACCAATGAGACACCCCCACACTTATTCAAGAACTTATTCCCAAAACGATTCCAAAGCTCCAAAAATTCCCTAAGGTTAAGGTAATCATAGGTTTTTCACTTAAGGCTTGTAATGAGCTTCAAACAAAGAAAGGGAATGCATGCTCAACAGGGGTTAACAAAGGAATTAATTCAGGATAAGCTTATTTGGCCAGGGGCTTATGAGAACAAATGCCTTAATCATATCCAAACATGCATATGAACCAAGAAGTATCAAACAGAGTCAAGACAAGGCAACTGTGTAAGCAATCAAGAGGCATAACACACAAGAAAGAATAGATAGTGGCCCAAATCCTCACACATGGTATAACTTCTGTCACAATGAAATCAACCTCTCAAGCCTCATAATCATCGTTCCAAGCAGAGAAAAGTAAGAATTTCAATCCATACAAGATCAAGCAACTCAGTATCCAAGAGTGAAGTAAGAGCCTACAACCTAAACAAAACCCGTAAATCAAAAGGAAATATGCGAAACTGTACTAACGAAAAAGACTCAAACTAACAAAAAAACAACAAGAAAGACATAAACAAAGAACAGTCTCCCCCCCACACTTAAACTACACATTGTCCCAATGTGGCACAAACGTAAGATCGTAGAAATCGAACAATCAATAGATCCGGACAAGTGCAATAAAAAGTAAAGAGGGAGAAGGAAAAAGAAAACTCCCTAAGTGATGGTGGGAGAGAAGCAAGGTCAAACAGAGACATCTCCTCCACAACAACATCCAACAAAGAATGATTGCTGAGGAAGGGCTTCAGACGGTGCCCGTTGACCTTAAAGCTCTTATCTGTGGATTCACTTTTGATCTCAACTGTACCATAAGGATAAACATTAGTAACAACAAAAGGTCCAATCCACTTTGATCGTAACTTACCACCCATGAGTCCGAGCCGAGAATTGTATAATGTAACTTTCTCGCCAACCATGAAATCCTTTCTAGCTATCAAGTCGTCATGGAACTTCTTGGTTTTTTCCTTGTAGAATTTTGAATTCTCGTAGGCTTCTAAGCGGATCTCATCAAGCTCATTTAGTTGCAACCGCCTTTCCTCACCAGCCTGATCTATGGATAAATTGCAAGTCTTCACAACCCAGTAGGCTTGATGCTCAATCTCAACAGGTAAATGCCATGCCTCAACAAAGACAACCCGATAAGGGGACATCCCTATGGGTGCTTTATAGGCGATCCTATGCGCCCAAAGAGCATCATCCAACCTGTTACTCCAGCTCTTTTCGTTGGACTGGACAATCTTCTCTAAGATTCTCTTGATCTCCCTGTTTGAAATTTCGGCTTGCCCGTTGGTTTGGGGGTGGTAAGGTGTAGAAATTCTATGCACCACCCCATACTTCTTGAGCAAAGCCAGCATAGATCTGTTACAGAAATGGGTGCCTTAATCACTAACAATGGCTTTGGGTACTCCAAACCTGCAAAATAGGTGAGATCTAACAAAATCCACAACAACCCGAGCATCATTAGTTCTGGTGGCTTTGGCTTCCACCCATTTTGAAACATAATCAACAACTAAAAGAATGTAGGAAAAACCAAAAGAAACAGGAAAGGGACCTATGAAATCAATACCCCAAACATCAAACACCTCACAGAACAACATGGGTTGCTGAGGCATCTGCTGTCTCCATGTAAGGGATCCTCCTGCTCGCTGACACTGCTCACAAGTGCTACAAATCTTCCACGCATCTCTGAAGATGTTGGGCCAGTATAAACCACAATCGAGCACTTTGCGAGCTGTCCTCTGAATGCCTAGATGGCCACCTGGTGCAGAAGAGTGACAAAACTGCAGGACCGAGTCAATCTCATGATCTGGAATACATCTCCTGATTACCTGGTCGCTACATAACTTCCACAAATAGGGGTCATCCCAAATATAATGCTTAGCATCACTCTTAATTTTATCAATTTGAGCTCGAGATGCTAAGGGAGGAAAAACAGAAGCGACTAAAAAATTAACAATATTTGCAAACCAAGGGGTGGTAGAAACAGAAGAAACAGAAGAGAAAGTGAGTAAATTTTCATCAGGAAAATTGTCCTGGATGGGCAAGACGTCAGCATTATCCTCAGCTCTTTCAATCCTGCTGAGATGATCTGCTACCAAATTTTGTGCTCCACTCTTGTCACGGATATCCAGATCAAATTCTTGGAGCCAGAGCATCCACCTGATCAATCTGGGCTTTGACTCAGCCTTTTTTAGCAGGTACTTCAGAGCTGCATGGTCAATATAAACAATAACACGAGAACCAAGCAAATATGATCTAAATTTATCAAGAGCGAAAACAATAGCAAGCAGCTCTTTTTCTGTAGTGGTGTAGTTTGCTTGAGCAGCATCCAAAGTCCTGGAAGCATAATATATCACCCGAGACAACTTATCAACCCTCTGTGCCAGGACAGCTCCCAATGCATAATTGGATGCATCACACATCAGCTGGAATGGGAGTGTCCAATCCGGTGCCTGAATGATTGGAGTGGTGGTCAATGCTTCCTTGAGGCAGTCATAAGCCTGTTTACACCTGTCATCAAAATCAAAGTCAACATCCTTCTGGAGCAGATTGGACAGTCGAAGGGCCTTCTTACTGAAATCTTTGATGAAGCGTCTGTAGAAACCTGCATGGCTAAGAAAAGATTGCACCTCTCGCACGCAAGACGGGTAAGGCAATTGTGAAATAATAGATATTTTTGCAGGATCTACTTCTATGCCCTTACTAGAAATAATATGCCCTAAAACTATACCCTGTTCTACCATGAAGTGACATTTTTCAAAATTCAGAACAAGATCAGTCTCAATGCATCTATTAAGCACTCTATCCAAATTATCGAAGCATGCATCAAAAGACGATTCGTAAACAGTGAAATCATCCATAAACACCTCTATGCAATTTTCAAGAAAATCAGAAAAAATACTAAGCATGCACCGCTGGAATGTGCCAGGGGCATTGCATAAGCCAAAGGGCATCCTCCTATAGGCAAAAGTGCCAAAGGGGCAGGTGAATGTGGTTTTCTCTTGATCCTCAGGAGCAATATGGATTTGGAAATAACCAGAAAAACCATCAAGAAAGCAAGAGTGAGATTTACCTGCCGGACGCTCAAGCATCCGATCAATGAAGGGCAGCGGAAAATGATCTTTCCGTGTTGCTTGATTCAACCTTCTGTAGTCAATGCGGACTCTCCAACTGCTTTGCACTCTAGTGGGAATGAGCTCATTCTTCTCATTTTTCACAACAAGTGAGGCCTCGTCTTCTTGGGGACCACCTGGACCGGACTCACCCACCGACTATCCGATATAGGATAAATGATCCCATCCCGAAGAAGCTTGGTCACCTCCTTCTTTACTACGTCCAAAATGACAGGGTTGAGTAACCTCTGCGGTTGCCTCACTGGCTTAGCTCCATCCTCTAAGAGTATCCTGTGCATACATGTGGATGGGCTGATACCAGGAATGTCCGCCAGGGTCCAACCGATGGCTTTCTTATGCTTTTTAAGAACATGCAACAACCTCGCCTCTTGAACAGCATCAAGGGAGGTGGAAATGATCACTGGCAGCTTCTGATCATCCTCCAAGTAGGCATACTTGAGGTTTTCTGGCAAAGGTTTCAATTCTGGAATGGGAGATGGCTGAGTAGTAGAAGGAACTAAGGGTTCCACAGCATGTACCTCAACCTGCAAGTCAGATTCATGTGTACTTCCTGCAACATGGTTAGCGCATTCTGTCTCTAAAGAATTAAGACCAAGAGGTGCGGGTACAGCCCCCAACACATCAGAACAGAGCTCAAACTCAGAAACTGATTCAGAAACATATTCAGATTCAGTGCTATTGAGAGAAGTATAAAGATCAGATAGAAAATGATGTTTCTTATCATGCAAAGAATGAAAATCAGAAACATACTCATCAACAATAGCATCAAGTATCTCAGCACGAAAAACAGAATGATCTTCAGATGGATGTCTCATGGCATCAAGAATATTAAAATGGATAATATTGTCACCAACTTCCATGGACAATGTACCAAAGATACACATCAATCTTAGTTCGGGCTGTTTTCAAAAATGGTCTCGCCAAAAATGATTGGCACAGATCCATGGGAGAATCCGTCCTCCATGTCAAGCACATAGAAATCAGCAGGAAAAATCAGTTCACCAACCCGAACTAACACATCCTCAATGAAACCTGTAGGGTGGGCAACACTTCTATTTGCCAACTGTATAACCACACCCGTAGGTTGCATAGGTCCAAGAGACAAAGATTTAAATATAGACAGAGGCATGACATTTATAGAAGCACCCAAATCAAGCATGGCATTTTCAAATTTGTTATTCCCTATAACACAAGGTATGCAGAAAGTACCTGGGTCCTTACATTTTTCAGGAATGTGCGGAACATATTTACCTATCAAAGCAGATACATTTCTGCCCATGCTGATCCTCTCATTGCCCTTCATTTTCCTCTTATGAGTGCACAACTCCTTCAGGAATTTTGCATATCTCGGGATTTGCTTGATGGCTGCAGGTATGTTCACCTCTACTTTCCCGAAGGTCTCCAATATCTCCTTATCCAGTTCTTCCATCTTTTTGCTTGGAATCACTTTGGGAGGGAATGGAAGAGGTATAGGAGGTTTCTGCAAATCAGAACTGGTGCTAGAAGAAGGTCCACCTGCATGAAAATTCTGGGCACCAACTGGTTGCTCATTACTTTGCTCAGGTGCAGAAACAGGCTCAGGTGCAGAAACTGATGAAGGTACTGCAGTGGGTATGTCAATCTGTTTGCCCGACCTCAATGTGATGGCACTAACATTTTTCAGATTTTGAGAAGGCAATCTATCCGAATTTTGTGATCGTGCTCGATTCGGCTTGAGTAGCCATCCGCCCCATCCGCCCCATCCGATTGGTCAAGCTCTGGATGGAAGCTCTGGTCTCTTGCTGGAATTGCATATTTTGGAGAGTCATCTGCCTCACTAACTCCTCCAATGAAGGTTCAGAAGTAGAAGATTGAGGAGGAGGTGGTGGTGCAGGAGCTTCATTCTGCTACCTGTGATATTGTTGTTGTAATGGTGGAGGCACATAAGGTCTGCTTGGACCGGGACCAGCAGAACTCTGAAATGGTGGTGCAGGATGTTGTTGCTGCTGTTGCTGTGGAGACCATCTAAGATTAGGATGATTCCTCCATCCTGGGTTATATCTATTGCTGGACAGATCATAATTCTGCTGCGGCTGTCTATTATTGTAGATGTTTGCGGCATAGGCTTGAGGAGCATGAACATCAGAAGGTTGTTGCACTGATGGACACTGATCTGTATAATGGTCAATTGATGTGCAAATGCCGCAAACCCTTGCCACAGATGTAGATGCAGATTTTTGGTTCATGGCAAGCTGAGTGACCAAATTGACCAAGGCATCAAGCTTTCCCTCAAGCTTCCTATCTGCAGATGAAGAAAAATCAGCAGCAAGCACATCATGAATTCCCCTGAGAACAATAGCATCGCTTCTGGCACTGAATTGCTGAGAATTGGAGGCCATTTTTTCAATTAAGTTTCTATCCTCTGCAGGGGTCATGTCACCAAGAGCTCCTCCACTGGCAGTGTCAATCATACTCCTCTCCATACTATTGAGGCCTTCATAAAAATACTGCAATAAGAGCTGTTCAAAAATCTGATGGTGGGGACAACTTGCACATAATTTTTTAAATCTCTCCCAGTACTCGTACAAGGTCTCTCCACTCATCTGTCGGATTCCTGAAATATCTTTTCTGATTGCTGTTGTTCTGGAAGCAGGGAAGAATTTATTCAGGAACTCTCTCTTAAGGTCATCCCAAGTAGTGATGGATCCGGGCACAAGGTAGTACAACCAGTCTTTAGCAACACCTTCCAAAGAGTGTGGAAATGCCTTCAAAAAGATGTGATCTTGTAAAACATCCTATGGCTTCATGGAGGAACAGACTATATGGAACTCCTTCAGATGTTTGTGTGGACATTCTCCTGCAAGACCATGGAACCTAGGTAGCAAATGTATTAATCCAGTCTTTAGAACATATGAAACATCCTCAAGATACTGAATGCACAAGCTTACGTAAGTGAAATCAGGTGCCGCCAGCTCCCTAAGAGTCCTCTCACGAGGTGGAGGTTGAGCCATAATGTTCTCAGTGTAAAAGTCAGAAGAATTAGAATTAGAATCAAAATGCACAGAATTAAAGTTTTCAGACATAGAGGGAGAATGCTCAGAACTACTTAAACTAATGGTATCTAATGATATAGAATCTAAAGAAAAATTCCTAGAGTGCCTAACTAATCTATGAAAGGTCCTATCTATTTCAGGATCAAAGGGTTGTAACTGTCCTGGATTGCCTCTAGTCATGCACAACCATGAAATTCACACATAAAGCATACATAGGGGTAAATCTGGAACTATACGCAAACGAAGTCCAAATGAGCTAAAATTTTGTGAGTAACACCCTAAAATCATGAAAAGACAGTACACCAAATTTAAAAGCAAAATTCAAAGGATAGTTATATAAACTACTACCAGAAAATATGAAAAATAGGAGCAATAAAACTTCAAAAATAAAAATAAAATAGAAAACGGGATTGTTTTGGAGATTTACTTACCCCAATCCGCTTTGCGGATTGGCCATCACGTAGATCTCAATTTTCTACACCAAATGCATATATAATATGTCCAATTCTGATAACCGAGGCAAAAGTTATGACTGTTTGAAGTTTTCTAAAAACCAATTTTCGGTTATTAAAAATCTGGGCCACTATATGTGCTTCTGGGATTTTTCAAATAAAATATGGATCAAAAGAAATGTGCACACAAAAATTCAAACAAAAATAACAAGTCTAGCTATTAAAACAAAAATTGGGAAAATCGGGTTACTGTTCAGGCGCTATTCTGCAGCTACAACTCCTCAATTTTAAATTCCCTTGTTTCTTTTGCTACACCTGCAATGCAACACATAACAATACCACAAAAAAAAAACTACGAAAACAATTAGATAACCAAACACGTTGCTGCAAAACAAATAAAAAAAAGCACGAATTCAACTCAACACAACACAACACTGAAACACGCAGCAACACAAAACACAAAAAACACAACCTTTGGACAGAAACATTGATCCCCGGCAACGGCGCCAAATTTGATCGATGCTGTACTCGGTCAAATAAAAAAAACAATTAAATGTAGTACTAGAAGAAGTGACTCCTAGGTCGTCTCTCAAGGACCAATTTTCACTGTCAAAAGATTGAATCATGCAATGGGGGGGTTTTGGATAGATAACAGTTAATTAAAATATAGCAGACAAACAACAAAATTAATTGCAGTAATTAAAATAGGCAAGACTCTTGAACACAATGCATCTCTGACATCCTTGGCTCACAACAGATTATTAGTCCGTTTAATCCTTGTTCGGTCTAGATTAACCAACTAAGCAAAAGTTAACCCAAGACTTCCCTACACGAATTAAGCAAATGTGAACCTTGTAAGGTCTCCTTCCAAGGGATTAAGCATCCTCCGTAACACAGACTTCACAATGGAGAATCAAACGTACTGAAACCATAAAATGCACGTAAACCTCCATCAGTGAGTGCAGTATGCCCAAGAGCCCCACCCTGGGGTTTTAGCCTTCCATTAATTCAGAAAATATAAAATGCATTGCAGAGAAAACGAAATTTAAAACGTAAAACGTAAAACGTAAAACGAAAACGAAAACAAAATTTAAAATGAAAATGATATTTAAAACGAAATAGAAAGCGGAAAACGAAATAGAAAGCGGAAATTGCATAATAGAAACGCAAATGAGTTGAAGAACAAAACTGGAATTGAAGAACAAACGTAAACTGGTCTCTCTCGCTCTGAAGAAAACGAAAACGTAAACCTAAAATATCTGCTGCCGCCGCAAGGCAAAACGTAAAAGAAACCCTAATCCTACTACTGTTGCCATTCTCTGTGTCGTGCTGTGTCTGTGTGTTGCACTCTCCCTCAGCTGCCCTACTTGTAGCTGCATTGCATGGGCACGAAACCCTAGACCCCATTGGGCCCAAAATCCAAAGAAACAAATCTGGTCCAAGTTGTGACGTGGCAGCTCCTCTTGAAGTCCATGAATTAATTCCAAGCCTAAAATAATTTTAAACTGCCCTGAAAATAAAAATTGGAATAATTAAACTTAGAAAATTCAAATTAATTAAAATATGAATTTCTGGTCCAAATATAGCCCTAATAGAAATTAGTACAAAATATAAACAATTAAGCACAAATTAGAGATGAAAACAAGTACAGAAAGGTAAGAAAATAAGGGAAAATAATGACTCATCAATTCGCACTTACCTGACTCGGCAAAATCGAAGTTCAAAGCAAGGAACAACTCCAAAGATATCAAAGACAGAGACGCAACAGGAAGAAACAGAAACAAGAAGATACACAAGAAAACAAAAAGATTTACGCACTCCTTAATGAATCCTAGGAATAGAAAGGGAGTAGACAACATCCAACACACAAAGAATCAGAGAAACTAGATACTTATGGAAATCATCCAAACATGCCAAAACATGGTAAGACAATCAGTCAGCATCAAGAGGTGAATTAAAAGCAACAAAATCTCACAAGATGCACTGTATCACTGTATCTCTCAAATGCCTAGGTAACTGTATACTCTCAAAGCACTCATGAAAAACAAGCAGCAGATAGACTTGGCAAGCCTCTAAAATCAACACCTAATAAACATGCACATAAGGATCATAAGGTCTTTCCAGGGTTGTAATGTGGTCAAGGACAGGGTAGAGGATAAAATATAGGATAAGTAGCTACAAACCAGAGGAACTAGAGGAGCAATGGGGAATAAGTAAGAAATAAGCATAAGAGCAAACCCAAAAACCTCTAATAAACCTCTAACACCATTCCTTTTCCTTTGCCTCAAACAAAAGCACTTTTTCTTTTTCTTCTTTTTTTTTATTATTTTTTTCTTTTTATTTTTATTTTTTTGCAAAATGAATAAACAATCCATCATGAAACGCTAAGATATGTACAGCAGGAAGAACCCACTAGCCAAAATACAATAACCAATGAGACACCCCCACACTTATTCAAGAACTTATTCCCAAAACGATTCCAAAGCTCCAAAAATTCCCTAAGGTTAAGGTAATCATAGGTTTTTCACTTAAGGCTTGTAATGAGCTTCAAACAAAGAAAGGGAATGCAGGCTCAACAGGGGTTAACAAAGGAATTAATTCAGGGTAAGCTTATTTGGCCAGGGGCTTATGAGAACAAATGCCTTAATCATATCCAAACATGCATGTGAACCATGAAGTATCAAACAGAGTCAAGACAAGGCAACTGTGCAAGCAATCAAGAGGCATAACACACAAGAAAGAATAGATAGTGGCTCAAATCCTCACACATGGTATAACTTCTGTCACAATTAAATCAACCTCTCAAGCCTCATAATCATCATTCCAAGCAGAGAAAAATAAGGATTTCAATCCATACAGGATCAAGCAACTCGTATCCAAGAGAGAAGTAAGAGCCTACAACCTAAACAAAACCCAGAAATCAAAAGGAAATATGCGAAACCTGTACACACGACAAAGACTCAAACTAACAACAAAAAACAACAACAAGAAAGACTTAAACAAAGAACAGTCTCCCCCCACACTTAAACTACACATTGTCCCAATGTGGCACAAACGAAGATCGTAGAAATCGAACAATCAATAGATCCGGACAAGTGCAATAAAAAGTAAAGAGGGAGAAGGAAAAAGAAAACTCCCTAAGTCATGGTGGGAGAGAAGCGTGGTCAAGCGAGACATCTCCTCCACAACAAAGATCCAACAAAGAAGGATTGCCGAGGAAGTGGCTTCAGACGGTGCCCGTTGACCTTAAAGCTCTTATCCGTGGATTCACTTTTGATCTCAACTGTACTCATAAGGATAAACATTAGTAACAACAAAAGGTCCAATCCACTTTGATCGTAACTTACCACCCATGAGTCCTAGTCGAGAATTGTATAACGTAACTTTCTCGCCAACCATGAAATCCTTTCTAGCTATCAAGTCGTCATGGAACTTCTTGGTTTTTTCCTTGTAGAATTTTGAATTCTCGTAGGCTTCTAAGCGGATCTCATCAAGCTCATTTAGTTGCAACCGCCTTTCCTCACCAGACTCGATCTATGGAGAAATTGCAAGTCTTCACAGCCCAAGAGGCCCGATGCTCAATCTCAACAGTAAATGACATGCCTTACCAAAGACAACCCGATAAGGGGACATCCCTATGGGTGCTTTGTAGGCAGTCCTATGCGCCCAAAGAGCATCATCCAACCTCGTTACTCCAGTCTTTTCGTTGGGTTGGACAATCTTCTCTAAGATTCTCTTGATCTCCCTGTTTGAAATTTCGGCTTGCCCGTTGGTTTGGGGGTGGTAGGGTGTAGAAATTCTATGCACCACCCCATACTTCTTGAGCAAAGCCTGTATAGATCTGTTACAAAAATGGGTGCCTTGATCACTAACAATAGCTCTGGGTACTCCAAACCTGCAAAATAGGTGAGATCTAACAAAATCCACAACAACCCGAGCATCATTAGTCCTGGTGGCTTTGGCTTCCACCCATTTCAAAACATAATCAACAACTAAAAGAATGTAGGAAAAACCAAAAGAAACAGGAAAGGGACCCATGAAATCAATACCCCAGACATCAAACACCTCACAGAACAACATGGGTTGCTGAGGCATCTGCTGTCTCCATGTAAGGGATCCTCCTGCTCGCTGACACTGCTCACAAGTGCTACAAATCTTCCACGCATCTCTAAAGATGGTGGGCCAGATATAAACCACAATCGAGCACTTTGCGAGCTGTCCTCTGAATGCCTAGATGGCCACCTGGTGCAGAAGAGTGACAAAACTGCAGGACCGAGTCAATCTCATGATCCGGAATACATCTCCCGATTACCTGGTCGCCGCATAACTTCCACAAATAGGGTCATCCCAAATATAATGCTTAGCATCACTCTTAATTTTATCAATTTGAGCTCGTGATGCTAAGGGAGGAAAAATAGAAGCAACTAAAAAATTAACAATATTTGCAAACCAAGGGGTGGTAGAAACAGAAGAAACAAAAGAGAAAGTGAGCAAATTTTCATCAGGAAAATTGTCCTGGATGGGCAAGACGTCAAGCATTATCCTCAACTCTTTCAATCTCGCCGAGATGGTCTCGCTAACAAATTATGTGCTCCACTCTCGTCACGGATATCCAGATCAAATTCTTGGAGTCGAGCATCCACCGATCAATCTGGGCTTTGACTCACCTTTTTAGCGTGTACTTCGAGAGCGGCATGGTCGAGTATAAACAATAACACGAGAACCAAGCAAATATGATCAAAATTTATCAAGAGCGAAAACAATAGCAAGCAGCTCTTTTTCTGTTGTGGTGTAGTTTGCTTGAGCAGCATCCAAAGTCCTGCAAGCATAATATATCACCCGAGGAAACTTGTCAACCCTCTGTGCCAGGACAGCTCCCAATGCATAGTTGGATGCATCACACATCAGCTCGAATGGGAGTGTCCAATCCGGTGCCTGAATGATTGGAGTGGTGGTCAATGCTTCCTTGAGGCAGTCATAAGCCTGTTTACACCTGTCATCAAAAACAAAGTCAAAATCCTTCTGGAGCAGATTGGACAGTGGAAGGGCCTTCTTACTGAAATCTTTGATGAAGCGTCTGTAGAAACCTGCATGGCCAAGAAAAGATCGCACCTCTCGCACGCAAGAGGGGTAAGGCAATTGTGAAATAACAGAGATTTTTGCAGGATCTACTTCTATGCCCTTACTAGAAATAATATGCCCTAAAACTATACCCTGTTCTACCATGAAGTGACATTTTCCAAAATTCAGAACAAGATCAGTTTCAATGCATCTATTAAGCACTCTATCCAAATTATCTAAGCATGCATCAAAAGAGGATCCGTAAACAGTGAAATCATCCATAAACACCTCTATGCAATTTTCAAGAAAATCAGAAAAGATACTAAGCACGGACCGCTAGAATGTGTCAGGGGCATTGCATAAGCCAAAGGGCATCCTCCTATAGGCAAAAGTGCCAAAGGGGCAGGTGAATGTGGTTTTCTCTTGATCCTCGGGAGCAATATGGATTTGAAAATAACCGTAAAAACCATCAAGAAAGCAAGAAGTGAGATTTACCCGCCGGACGCTCAAGCATCCGATCAATGAAGGGCAGCTGGAAAATGATCTTTCCGTGTTGCTTGATCCAACCTTCGGTAGTCAATGCGCACTCTCCAACTGCTTTTGCACTCTAGTGGGAATGAGCTCATTCTTCTCATTTTTCACAACAGTGAGGCCTGTCTTCTTGGGGACCACCTGGACTGGACTCACCCACTGACTATCTGATATAGGATAAATGATCCCAGCCTGAAGAAGCTTGGTCACCTCCTTCTTTACTACATCCAAAATGACAGGGTTGAGTCGCCTCTGCGGCTGCCTCACTGGCTTAGCTCCGTCCTCTAAGAGTATCCTGTGCATACATGTGGATGGGCTGATACTAGGAATGTCCGCCAGGGTCCAACCGATGGCTTTCTTATGCTTTTTAAGAACATGCAACAACCTCCCCTCTTGAACAGCATCAAGGGAGGTCGAAATGATCACTGGCAGCTTCTGATCATCCTCCAAGTAGGCATACTTGAGGTTTTCTGGTAAAGGTTTGAAGTCTAGAATGGGAGATGGCTGAGCAGTAGAAGGAACTGAGGGTTCCACAGCATGTACCTCAACCTGCAAGTTAGATTCATGTGTACTTCCTGCAACACGGTTAGCGCATTCTAGCTCTAAAGAATTAAGGCCAAGAGGTGCAGGTACAACACCCAACACATCAGAACAAAGCTCAAACTCAGAAACCGATTCAAAAACATATTCAGAGTCAGTGCTATTGAGATAAGTATACAGATCGGATAGAAAATGATGTTTCTTATCATGCAAAGAATGAAAATCGAAACACACTCATCAACAACAAGATCAAGTATCTCAAAGACGAAAAACAGAATGATCTTCAGATGGATGTCTCATGGCATCAAGAATATTAAAATGGACAATACTATCACCAAATTCCATGGACAATGTACCAGCATACACATCAATCTTAGTTCGGGCTGTTTTCAAAAATGGTCTGCCAAAAATGATTGGCACAGATCCATGGGAGAATTTGTCCTCCATGTCAAGCACATAGAAATCAGCAGGAAAAATCAGTTCACCAACCCGAACTAACACATCCTCAATGAAACCTGTAGGGTGGGCAACACTTCTATTTGCCAACTGTATCACCACACCCGTAGGTTGCAGAGGTCCAAGAGACAGATATTTAAATATAGACAGAGGCATGACATTTATAGAAGCACCCAAATCAGGCATGGCATTTTCAAATTTGTTATTCCCTATAACACAAGGTATGCGAAAGTACACTGGTCCTTACATTTTTCGGGAATGTGCGAACAGATTTACCTATCAAAGCGGATACATTTCGCCCATGCCGATCCTCTCATTGCCCTTCATTTTCCTCTTATGAGTGCACAGCTCCTTCAGGAATTTTGCATATCTCGGGATTTGCTTGAGGTATGTTCACCTCTACTTTCCTGAAGGTCTCCAATATCTCCTTATCCAGTTCTTCCATCTTTTTGCTTGGAATCAATTTAGGATGGAATGGAAGGGGGATAGGAGGTGGCTGCTGCAAATTAGAACTGGTGCTGGAAGAATGTCCACCTGCATGAAAATTCCGGGCACCAACTGGTTGCTCATCACTTTGCTCAGGTGCAGAAACTGATGAAGGTACTGCAGCGGGTATGTGAATCTGTTTTCCCGACCTCAATGTGATGGCACTAACATTTTTCGGATTCTGCACAGTTTGAGAAGGAAATCTATATGAATTTTGTGACTATGCCTGATTCAGTTGAGTAGCCATCTGCCCCATCTGATTGGTCAAGCTCTGGATGGAAGCTCTGGTCTCTTGCTGGAATTGCATATTTTAGAGAGTCATCTGCCTCACTAACTCCTCCAATGAAGGTTCAGAAGTAGAAGATTGAGGAGCTGGTGGTGCAGGAACTTCATTCTGCTGCCTGTGATATTGCTGTTGTACTGGTGGAGGCACATAAGGTCTGCTTGGACTGGGACTAGCAGAACTCTGAAATGGTGGTGCAGGATGTTGTTGCTACTGTTGTTGTTGTCTATTATTGTAGATGTTTGCAGCATAGGCTTGAGGAGCATGAACATCAGAAGGCTATTGCACTGATGGACATTGATCTGTATAATGGTCAATTGATGTGCAAATGCCGCAAACCCTTGCCACGGATGTAGGTGCAGATTTCCGGTTCATGGCAAGTCGAGTGACCAAATTGACCAAGGCATCAAGCTTTCCCTCAAGCTTCCTATCTGCAGATGAAGAAGAATCAGGCACATCATGAATTCCCTTGAGAACAATAGCATCGTTTCTAGCACTGAATTGCTGAGAATTGGAGGCCATTTTTTCAATTAAGTTCTTAGCCTCTGCAGGGGTCATGTCACCAAGAGCTCCTCCACTGGCAGCGTCAATCATACTCCTCTCCATACTATTGAGGCCTTCATAAAAATACTGCAATAAGAGCTGTTCAGAAATCTGATGGTGGGGACAGCTTGCACATAATTTTTTAAATCTCTCCCAGTACTCGTACAAGGTCTCTCCACTCATCTGTCGGATTCCTGAAATATCTTTTCTGATTGTTGTTGTTCCGGAAGCGTGGAAGAATTTATTCAGGAACACTCTCTTAAGGTCATCCCAACTAGTGATGGATTTGGGTGCAAGGTAGTACAACCAGTCTTTAGCAACACCTTCCAAAGAGTGTGGAAATGCCTTCAAAAAGATGTGATCTTGTAAAACATCTTGTGGCTTCATGGAGGAACAGACTATATGGAACTCCTTCAGATGTTTGTATGGACATTCCCCTGCAAGACCATGGAACCTGGGTAGCAAATGTATTAATCGAGTCTTTAGAACATATGGAACATCCTCATCAAGATACTGAATGCACAAGCTTTCATAAGTGAAATTAGGTGCCGCCAGCTCCCTAAGAGTCCTCTCACGAGGTGGAGGCTGAGCCATATTGTTCTCAGTGTGAAAGTCAGCAGAATTAGAATCAGAATCAGAATCAGAAACAGCAAGCATAGAAGTAAAATTTGCAGACACAGAGGGAGAATGCTCAGAACTACTTAAACTAATGGTATGTAATGATATAGAATCTAAAGACAAATTCCTAGAGTGCCTAACTAATCTATGAAAGGTCCTATCTATTTCAGGATCAAAGGGTTGTAACTGTCCTGGATTGGCTCTAGTCATGCACTATCACACATTTCACACATAAGCATACATAGATGTAAAACTGGAACTATACTCAAACGAAGTCCAAATGATCTAAAATTTTGTGAGTAACACCCTAAAATCATGAAAAGACAGTACACCAAATTTCAAAGCAAAATTCAAAGGATAGCTATATGAACCACTACCAGAAAGTATGAAAAATAGGAGCAATAAAACTTCAAAAATAAAAATAAAATAGAAAACGGCCTTTTTTTGGAGATTTACTTGCCCCATTTGGCTACGCGGGCCATGCGTAGATCTCATTTTTCTACCCCAAATGCATATATAATATGTCCAATTCTGATAACCGAGGCAAAAGTTACGGTAGTTTGAAGTTTTCTGAAAACCAATTTTCGGTTATCAAAATCTGGGCCACTATATGTGCCTCTGGGATTTTTCACACAAAATATGGGTCAAAAGAAGTGTGCACACAAAAATTCAAGCAAAAATAACAAGTCTAGCTATTAAAACAAAAATTGAGAAAAAACTAGT